>CM067219.1:117045441-117211453 GCA_034190945.1 Octodonta nipae | reverse complement strand
AATCGAATTGGGTGCCAATTTCTGCGCACTCAGTATAATTTTTGGAACAATTCCAAAGATTTACGAAGCTTCTAGTTTGATCTGGCCTCTTTGTTTCCAAAATTTCAAAAAATTGAAATAACTTTCACCTGATTCAGACATATGATATTTCCAATAACATCGTAGATTTTAAAAATTCTATAAAAACAGGGTATTCCATTTTAGAAATAGAGTTAGGGTCCACTTCCGGTAGAATCGGAAGTCGTAGACAACTGAAAATATTTTAATTGAAACCAGCTCTTCGAAAAACCCCATATATCCATTTTCAGACAAATACTCCATATTCATATCTTTATACATACTTACCTTTCTTGCATGCGTAGTAGCTACCGTCCTTAGGAAAGTAGGGCAGACTACTGATTAACAACTCATCTATCCTATCTGAAGCTCTATGTAAAATATTTACGTGAATCAAGCACAACATGAAAAATGAGTCACTAGCTCTTAGTCTATATAAACAGTTCTTTTACGTGTCTTAATTTGAGTGTATGTGGTGATATAATCAATGATTTTTCTTCTTCTATCGGATGTAAAGATCTATCAACTGACTTTTTGTCGCTTCACCCTCATCATATTTACCTACATTCTTGGATCATTATATGGCGTAGCCTCCTTCATATATTTCATGCACTTCTTTTGGCAGTAGGTGATACTTGTCAATTTAATGATCTATCCTGTCTTATATTGTCATTTTCTTGGTGTTACGACACGACGAAGAGAGTGTTGGTGTACACTTATTCTCCTGTTGCCAGAAATTCTCCACATGGCACTGTAGAATTGTTGTTTTTCTATGGATGACATGTGTTTCCTTGGTCTTACTTCTTAAACACTATATTCTCTTTCAGCTTCTCCTGATTATTTGAGGCATGTATCATCATAGACCTTTGTGTAACTTGAAGTTTTCGTGTAATTTTGGTTTTCGGAATTGAAAAAACACTGACTAATTTTTAAAATAAAGGAGTAATATATAAATCGCTATAAAGTCAAGAACAAAGAACCTAAATCTTAAATAAATCGTCTTGGCATATCTTTAATAAACTCTAAATATTTTCGTAATCCATTAGTAAAAAATGGTTAAGCCCTTTATCTTCCCACCAACTCTTCTTCTGTTTTCCAGAATATGACCTTGATATTCATCATAATGTAAGTCCGTACTGCTGTCAGCTTTTCTTTGCAACAAGAGTGTCGTTTGCCACCGCATCAGATCTGAATTCATCACTTAAACTGGTTAACGCACTAGTGAAGAAGTTTTGGGAATCGGTCATCAGACGCAATGAGATCGAAAGTTCTGTTGCGATCTACGTGTCTCATGGGTTTTACAGTAAGAAGCGACATATTATATTTGAGTTTTGTCATTGATATCATTTCTCAGTTTCTGTTGTTCTGTGCTAGTTGATACCTGATTAGGTTCTACCTCTAGGTCCATGGATTATGGTGTTCTGTGTTGGGATGTTACGTGTTAAAGATCGATGAATTACATACCTTGCAATCACCGAAGATCAGATAATGCATTCTAATGAACTTGTGAAGATTGGTCCTTATTTATGGTTCAGGATCGCCATGTGGTATTATAATATTGCAGCGGCCTTCGACCAATAATACTAATTGTAAAGGCTACATGTTTATTTCTACTGGTTACTTGGTTACACTATACTAACTACATCTAATCTTTACTACGCTACATTTTGAACTCGACTTGTCATGGCTACATGGTTTACTCGACTGATGGTTCGCGATTTACATCAATTATCGAAAGTGTGCCATCAGTCGATTGTTTTGCTATTTCAACTGTTTGGTGTACGTGATAATATTTGTAGACATGCTGAATTTAATGAGGTTACCTAGAATGGTTGTTGATGATGTTTTGTTAATAATTGGTTAATTAATTTCTAAAAGGTGTCATGAGGAATTTCCGTTACACCACCCTTCCTTAAGGAAGTGGGATCCGCGGTAGCGTTTCCACGCAACTTCAAAGTTTAACTAATAATTGCGGAAGTTCCTCTGACTCACAACAGTTTACTTGCTAAATTCTTACATATGTCGTATTCTAAGGAAATTCACTATATGTCCATAAAGTCAAGTCCACTATAATTTCTAACACTTGTCACGCAGTTTTTAATGTCACTGTTCACTGAAATCTTAAGCCTATATTTATGAGTTCGGTTATTTTATTGTAAAGTGTCCCAAACTTAACCTATATAATGGTACATAGTTTCTAATTAGTATTTGAAACTCTATTTTTATGTATCTTAATTTCCTTTGTATTATTTGAAATTAAGCAATTGGAGTTTCCTATGTCCGGTTCCGTTATAATGTACGGACCTTTATACCATGGATCAAATTTAACCTATTCTCATTTGTTATGAGAACTTGTTCACCTTTTTGGAATTGTAAGTCCTTCGCTTTAGCGTCGTATGCTAATTTACGATGCCGTTTTGCTGCTTCGAGAGCTTCTCGAGTTCTTTTTAGTGCTATCTGAAGTCTAAATCTTATTTCTTGGTCGTAACTATCGATATTATATAGTGGTTGTAGGGATGATTGACTTAATTTGTCGGGAAGGATAGCCTTTTTGGCGAAAACTAATTCAAAGGGTGTATAATCGTGATATACGCTGGGGGTGGTATTATAACAAAAAGTATAGTATTTAATCCATGTGTCCCAATCGTTTGCTCGTTATTAATATACATACGGATAAATTCGTTAAAAACTCTGTGATTCCGTTCACAAGTTATTGATTGATGATGATATGGGGTAGAAGTGTTATGATTATGTTTAACAATTGTAAGATATTGCGTAGTAGCTCATTAACATATTCCGTACCAAGATCTGTTCTAATTTCTTGCATTGATCCATAAATCAGTATAAAATTTTCGACAATCGCTTTGGCTACTGTAGCTGCTGATTTGTCGGGGATTGGAGTCATCACGATGTATTTCGTTAAGTCGCATTGCAAAGTGACTGCATATGCGTTTCCTAGCTCTGTGCGGGGGAATGGACCTATAGTATCGATAGACACTATGTCGAAAGCTTTTTGCGGGGTTGGAGTTATTTGCATAGGTACTGTGTGCTTAATTTTGGCTTTATTGATCTGGCATTTGTGACAATTTTTGACGAATTTTGCTACGTCTCTTGACATATTTTTCCAAAAATATGTTGATTTTAATTTTTTAAGTAAACGCTTTTGTCCGCAATGGCCACCATACGTTGGATCTTTGTGGAATTTTTCTATTATACTTGCCTTATCATTTCTGTTGGTAATTAGTACTGGTTTATGACATAAAATTATATTCACATTCTTCAATATTTCTTGTCCCATTTCTTTGAATTCATTCACAGTGTACACTTTAAATATTACATCCTCGAGGTACAATTTTAATTGCAATTTTTCAACACTACCAGCCATTTTATTTAGCTTAGATAGGATTTCTTCTAGGAGAAATCTATCATTGGTTAGGTGCAGAGAATAATTTGAGCTCATTTTACCTTTATGTTTTATAAACATTTGCAATGAATTTGGGAAAAGTTTAAATGATAATATTGGCAATTTCATCAAGTGAACGTTACCTAAGGATTCGTATATTTTGCAGGGTATGGTGTCTTTTTCGCTTATCTCTTCGGCTAGGGGGGTATCTAGTAATTTAGCTTTTGATCTTGTAATAGCGAGTATTTGTTCTACGTTTGGCCTGCGCGGTTATTTCTAGTTTAATTACACCTAATTGCTCATATAATTGTCGCGGGTCAATTGACATTCCTACACTCTACGTATTGTACGAGTAGCTTTGTTAAAGATTTCGTAAAAATATAATTCGTAAGTACCTCGATATTTTAATTTGCAAGCAATACAAGGAAGTTTTCAAATACCTTACAAGGCCAATGATGAGTATGGGTCAGCAAAAATATAGTAAATAGAACATTTAATGACCTAGTTATATCACAGGTTATTAACACCTTTAGAGATTAAGTTCATTCATGATATAATGTACTTACTCAGCACGTTCATAATTCCTTCACAATGTATTATAAGCGTTCGACAGTTCTTATATATATGCTAAAATAAATCTCCTAAAATTCTTAAATTAAGACATAATAATCATAGATACACAAATGATATAAAATGTAAAACAATTCATTATTAGGGTCACAAGCAATTAAATATTTTTATATGAGTTACATTTATAATATGTTATAATGTTCTGTACCTTACAACTTTTAGGGCTGTTGGGCTAGCCTGTCTAGAATAGCCATGCTTTTTGATATGTCCCTTTTTATTTTTCTCCTGTGCATATTTTTAAATTTTATTAGCAGCATTACCAGGGCTACTGCAGCTATTACGTATAACAATACTCTTACGTCTAGCGGGAAATTATCTTCATTTATATAGACATTGGAATTGACTTCTCCATTGTCGGACGTTTCTTGAGTTTGACTTTTTGACTGTGTGGTACCCATTATTGAAAATCATGTAGTTTTCGATCGGCTGAATTATTCTGTCAGAAGATTATGTTCGAGGGCAGGATCGCCATGTGAAGATTGGTCCTTATTTATGGTTCAGGATCGCCATGTGGTATTATAATATTGCAGCGGCCGTCGACCAATAATACTAATTGTAAAGGCTACATGTTTATTTCTACTGGTTACTTGGTTACACTATACTAACTACATCTAATCTTTACTACGCTACATTTTGAACTCGACTTGTCATGGCTACATGGTTTACTCGACTGATGGTTCGCGATTTACATCAATTATCGAAAGTGTGCCATCAGTCGATTGTTTTGCTATTTCAACTGTTTGGTGTACGTGATAATATTTGTAGACATGCTGAATTTAATGAGGTTACCTAGAATGGTTGTTGATGATGTTTTGTTAATAATTGTTTAATTAATTTTCTAAAAGGTGTCATGAGGAATTTCCGTTACAAACTGAAGTTCTAGTTCATATTCAGTTGTTTCGTTGTTTCAAGTATTCTTATTGGGTAACCGCCACTTTTTGGGGTATGTATCTATCCTCTTACTTTTGAGAATAGGTGTCAGCCCTATTACACTGGGGGCACATGAGTTTAAATTATGGAGTGGGTCTCTTCCTAAGTGGGCATGGATGTGAAGCATATTTACACAGATTTTGGAGGGCAAGGGACAAAGTGTGTGCCTCCTGCCAGGTGAATCATATGGTGGATCTTACGTTTCTTGAATATGAGAGGTGGGAAGAGGGGAGTGTACGAACGGAGAGGTTGCTAGGAAAGAGTTTAGGTGGGAAAAACGTGGTGGATACCTTAGTAGTGATGTGTGGGATGTCGTATAACACGGATGCGATCATGTAGATACGTTTATTTGGAGCAGGGTACCTAGAGGGCACTACGAGATGTTTTACTGGGCAATACACAAAGTATGTCGTGAATGAAGACAAGCGCATGCGCAATCCGTTATTTAGACTTTATCTACCTCGGTAAAAAGGGTTAGATCAACGGGCATTTGACATTCTTCCGTCCGACTGATATTTATTTGCAGAGCAGATGTGTGAAACCATTGTTTAATCCGACTTGCTTTCGTATTTGATTAATAGAGTAAATATATATTTACTATATGATTTGAGAGGAATCTAATGAACCTTGGATTCTGTTTTGCTTGATTGTAGTAGGTACTTATACAGTATAGGCAGGCGGTTTTGGATATCCTAGTGTTTTCAGTTCTAACTTACTTGTGGATTAATACTATGAGGGAGCTATTCCATTGGTATTCTATATCTCTGGTTCTCATACAGTTTGTATATATATGTTTCCATGGTTGTATATTTATTATTTTATTCGTGTAGACCGTCTATGTTTATCTTCTACCTACTCATTTATCATTTACTGAACCGCCGACTCCACTCCTTCCACGAATACTTGTTGCCTTTTTTATATTGGGATCTGTATTTCATGAGTTTCAGAGGCTATGCTCTTGTAGAATTTGGTAACATATTCTATTGTTTCTTCTGTTATTTTGTCTCTTTCCATCATTTACTCCTGTTAACACGATTTTTGAGAGATATTGTTACATAATTTTAGGTTCAGTGACTTTTTGATTACATTAATATTACTCATGTCACATATAAAATACTAACGGGATTAAAATTAAAAATTTAGTACCATCACAAAATTACGAACTATTTAAATAAATACTTTTATTAGCTCTATACTGTATAGCTTTCCTCGTTCGAATGGAAACAAAATATGTTAGTAAGTCTATTTCAGTCATTAAGTCGAAATCACTTTGGAGATTAACGTGATAAATAGGAGAAAGAAATTAACTGCGCAGGACAATCGAGACAATTGGAAACCTTAAACGCATTTCCAATCAATCAATCAAACATCGTGCTAATTATCTTCGTCACGTAAATGAGCACGTGGTGAACGGTTTCAATAGTTCAAAATCATGAATACCCCATTCAGTTCGATTTTGGATTTGATAATGTCATCTCTTGAGTTGTCACTTATATGTTAACTCTGTGAAAATTAATATGGCTCCGTGTAATTACTAATAAAACAGTCGACAGTCGAGTAAACGGAGGTTCGCGTGACGAAAAGCCGCAGCCCGCTCGGATTTGCATTTAATCAAGAGAATCCGTTTATTCATAAAATAGAGAGACGTTAATTACATCTGAATTCTTACTAAATGTTTTATAAATTCATGAAGGTTATTTCTTTGCCGTTTTCGTATTTTTTCACCATTTTGCGTGTTGGGAAAAAATAATGAATTTAAAGAATTAATTGTATGTACCAAAAACAAAAGAGTTTAGAATTTTTTTTAATACGGTAGAATATTTTTGTTATGTAAGGTTTCTTGAGAATGTTATCGTCAAAAACAAGGTCAAGTTATGTGTAAGCAAAAAAAAATTAAGCTACAGCATATTTGGGATCACTTTTTGAAAGAATTTGTTCCAATTAGTTTATACGCTTTCAATAAGTGTTTCAATTGTAGTAATTGAGTGGCAAGCCTCAAGAGTTGCTTCAGTATTAGTGGCACTTATTGAATGTTAACAAAGAATAACTTGCCGTCACTAAGTTGGAGCTGGTTCTCTGCACAACTGTATTTATCAGTGCACTAGTAGACACTGAACAGTTAGGGTCCGAATAGTACATCAGTTGATATTATGCTGGTCTGTCCGTCATTTTCGCTGCTGACTAGTGCTTTAAAAATAAACATTGTAAACATTGGGAGAATAACTGCCTTCATGAGAGCTATCTGGTCATTCAGCTGACTTACTCTACCCTTTTTAAGAACTGAAATCCATTTCCGGTAATTTTCTATAGCAAGTTGTTATGTGAGGCTTTCATTTATCCAAGAGGTAAGATGTTACTCACTAAACACATCCATAATCGTCTGAAAGTGCCGGAACCATCAGTTAAGATATAATATCGTACTTATTTATTCACCAATTTTACTACCTCATTTATCCCTAACATTCTCACCTATTCTTATACAAGCTCGTTCAACTCTTTCCTTCGTCATGATCACCGAGGTCCCACTAGATTTTTTCCACCTCCATGGTGCAATAAGTCCCCAGTCCCTTAAGAAGTTTCCTAATATCTCCACCTCACACACCTGCAGGAGTAAACCAAACTAGCTTCGGTTACTCCTTGATGATGACAACTTGAAAAGGGTGCAAAACTGTGTTTTAACATTTATGATACACCAAAGGTTCTACGGTATTTCCATCAGTGAATAAAAGTGAAAAAAGAAAATCATAAAAGACAATTTATGATTTTTATTTACTTTTATAAATTTTAAAAACATAATTAGCTAGGATTTCAAAATGTTTGATTTTACTATAGAAATAAAATGTCCTCAGAGGTTCGCACCATGTTTCACACATTTAGGCTTCATCCTAAAGATTTACAATAATTAAAATTCATAACAAATTTATATAAAAGTAAATCATATTAAAACTGATTTAAAACTGAAACGAATTTTAAACTATTATGTTTATATTACTAAACATCTTTCAATGTACGCTTATGATAAGAGCGGTTGGAAAAGGTCGGCTTTGATCACTGACTGTGAGTGTGCAGACAATTTTATTGTTGCGAGGTCTTTACTTGCCGAGCGTCTACACCGGCTCTAAGAGGTTAAATGTAGCATGAGTTGCACTGATTCCCTTGTACACGTTTTGTGACTCCTAGGTATTTGATTTTATCCATGTAATTAGTCTGCTGTTTAAAATGATGTTTCTTTTTGTTACGATCTATCGGTTTTCCTATCGATTAATGAAACTTGTTATTTCTGCTTGTTTAAGAGTATTTCACTGCAACGTTCCTCTAGGTCGTTGCTGGTCCCTTGCATCATCCTCATGATGCTTGAGTTAGATCATTGGTGTCATTTTTCTATTTCGCAAAAATTTTAAGGAGGGTTTATTGAACTCAGATTGACAATGTTGTCTACAGAAATGTGTAAAAGGAACAAATAAGCAGATAAGCAGTTGTAGGTAAAAGTTAACAAAAATGACGAAAGGGGATCGAATTCGCAGAATATTATTCTATTACTGGTGGAATGTCTCTGCAATAGGTGTTTGAGTTACTGAAAGTCCTAGATTGTGTATGAACTATTTTTGGGTTTTTACATTTTGATTTTAAATCTAATTATGAGCTTTCATGAAAGTTGAAAAACGGACAATTTCAATTTATGTGTATACCCTATGAGATTTGAGAAATTGTAAGGATATTATCGAGCTTATACACTAAAAACTTTCTGCAATTACAATCAAATAACACACATAGACCCTGAGGATCAGTACTTTGGTATCGATATTGCTGACGAATTAAGAGGAGAAAAAACATTTAAAATTAGTGAGGTATTGACAAAGTCAACGACAAACGATGTTTAATTACTAAAGCAATTATAAATTTGACGGTAAACAAACAATTCATTTTCTTATAGAGATAAATTATTTTTTGACCATTATTTTGACCAAGGAAATTATACAAAGGATCCGTTTAGAAGGATATTTACCTACCGTGAGCTCCTCTCATTCAACGCTCACAACTGAGCTGAACAATGTGATTAATTCAGTTACCGAGTTTAGTCTACATCACAAAATTAGCTAATTATACAATTTTGTAAATTTCATGATAAAATGGTGTATTCAAAACATGTTACAAATTATTACAAAGTTTTCAGATGATGAAATTAGTCTATTAAAGGCTTTTATGAATATTAATGAGGATAGCACTAACAATGCGGGCAAAATTTTAGCAACTCAAAGCAAATATAAAGGAGACCGTCAAAAAATTTTATAAAGGGGTGAGGGTGTGATTAAAATTAGAGCTTCTATGTTTAATGAGATTTATATGTAATTAAAATTTAATGTATAAATAGGAGTATAATTCGGCGTGGGTTTGTAACATGTATAAATCGTAAACAGATTGAACAGGGCATTTGATATCACTGAAAACTACTTATAATTTATAGGCATCCTAGTATAATTTTAGGTTTAAATTCATTTTAAAGTTAAAAGAGAAAAACAATACAATTTTACCTATTTTCTATTACGCGTGAAAAAGTTCTGTAAATGGTTGAAACGCGTGCCATCACAGGCAAATATATTCTTATAATAGTTCGTTGGTTTTGAGCTACTTTTAACAGTTTCCAGATATTAACATAATAATTGAATTTACTAATACCCAATCTAAGATTATAGAAAATTCTTGTGCAAGCTGATAACCGAAACCTGCCTAGTATAGGCACATTTATGATTCCTTCATTTTTCAAAAATAAAGCTGGTTAATATAAGAAATCAGAAGTCATAAAGACAATTTTCGTAAACTCATATAGTAATATTTTTAAATCACGTTGATGATTACTCCAATTGTTGCTTGATTAGTTTCCATCTGTAATGCAAAATTTGTACTATTTTTTTAGACAAATACAGCGCCCAATTAATTATATTTAGATATAAGTACTCTAATACGTTTTTAGGCATAAAAATGTACTACTAATTGTAGTTAGTATACAGGTTGTAATATAATTTTATTGTCAATATTCTTTTCCATGGATAGGTATTTGTACAAGGTATTAGAAAAATACAAAAAATATATTAAAATGATCTTTAAACATTAAAACATTTGAGTAGGGTCCAATAATACTTCTTGGATCTCTTCTTGCTAACTGAAACCACTTTTGTCGTCATATAGCATTTGTTGTCACATAAACAAACACTGTTCGGGGTTATTTCTATATGTGTTTGTATTTTGCGGTAGGCCACACCGCTTGTATACCATGTTATTATAAAACTAATTAAAAAACAATTTCAGCTAGGTTATTTGCTGTTTTACATATATGATGTGACAACCATCCTTACAGAAACAGTTTTTGGACTTCCGGTTAAGATGGCAAGGCAGCCTCATGTGTGTTTTTTTTTTATCCGAAGAGGGGGGAAATACATTGCGTACTTAGCTAGCACGTGCTGGCCGTCGTGCAGGACTCCCGATGTAATGACTTCAAAGCAAGAGTAAATCGTTGCATTGAAACCAGTATACCGTATACCCGCTAAAACCCTAACCTCTTTCTCCTACAACCATGGTCCCCTGCGGCACTCTTAGTCAATACTACTTCGCAAGGGTGGTTCACTGCAGATGTTTACTGCCCTTCCATTGAAAGCTTCTAAAGCCTACTCCTCGAACGTATCGCGGAGTTCTTTGAGGATAGTCTCCGCGTAATCTGATACCAAGTTCCAGGCTTGGGGGCCCTTCAGCATGGCTTCTACTAATTGTTCTGGGACGATATTAGTCTCCAGAATCCTCTCCACTTCAGCACGTTGATCCTGGAACCGGGGGCAGGAGAAGAACACGTGTTCCGCGTCCTCTATCACGTCCGTACAGTGTGGGCAGTTTGGGGAGTTTGCCCTCCTGAACCTGTGCAGGTATGCTCGGAAGCATCCATGTCCAGTCATGAGTTGAGTGATGTAAAACCCAACCTCCCCATGCTGGCGGTTGACCCAACGACTGATGTTAGGTATCAATCGATATGTCCACCGGCCTTTAGTAGAGCTGTCCCACCTCTCCTGCCATTGCCCTAGACTCATGGCTCTTTCATCGCTGTTTCCTGTCGGTTGGTCTTTTTCTAACTTTCTGCGATAAAGCCGTCCCCTTTCTGCAGCCAGGATGTCGATTGGCAGGGTAGAGGCAATCATACTCACCGCCTCGTAAGACACAGTGCGGTAGGATGATGCCACTCGAATCGCTGAGAGCCGCTGGACTGATTTCATTTTCCGGCGGTACGATGGTAGCTCGAGCGATTTCTCCCATACCGGTGCCCCGTACAACAAAACAGAAGTAGTTACTGTTGCCAGTAGCTGTCTTCTTATCTGTCTAGGGCCTCCGACATTCGGCATTATTCTAGATAATGCCCCCCGTACCCCAGCTGCTTTCTTGCTGGCCGCGATTATGTGCTCTTTGAAGTTGAGCCGTGTGTCCAGGAGCACCCCTCAAATAGCTGATGAAGGGCTGCGACTGTATGTAGGTGTCGCCTATTTTGAGGGTGATGGTTTCCCTTGCCTTTCGACTGCTAACAAGAAGTGTTTCGGTCTTTTGCTCTGCTAAACTCAAGTCCGCTGAGAGCATCCAATGCTGAATTGTGGCTATAGCGAATGAGAAGGTTGTTTGTATCTCCTCTATGTGCTTGCGCACTATGATCAGTGCCACATCATCGGCGAATGCCACTAGCCTGACGCCCTCAGGCAGACCGAGCAGGAGCAGGTCGTTGTACATTACGTTCCATAAGAGGGGGCCAAGAACAGAGCCCTGAGGTACACCTCCTGTGATCTTATAGTCTACTTGCCCATTTTCAGTTTGGTACAATAAGATGCGGTCCTTGAAATACGCTGTAACCATTCTGCGCAAGTACTGTGGAACTTCCATCCTAGCAAGAGCTTCCAAAATGCGGTCCCAGCGGGCCGAGTTAAAGGCGTTCTTGATATCCAGGGTGGCTATTAGACAGTACTTCATGTACCTCATGTGTGTGTGTGTGTGTGTGTGTGTGTGTGTTAAGGTTAGGAAATTTAATCCTTTAGCAGATGGAGATGATCAAATTAAGTCGATATTCCCCCAAAGTCGCTTACAAAGTGTTAAAAACGCTCAAGAAGTGGTTGGTTTGTGTTAGTTTTCAGTGAATAAGCCGGAGGTCCTGGGCTGCCTCGTCTTGTAAATATAGTGCGTACATAACCTAACTAATTATAATTTATTTCATGGAAGTTATAGAAAAACGTTTTATTTTATTTCAAGTGTTGGTTTAAAGATGTGCTTAATCTAAATTACCTCCAACTATTTCATGGTACGCCAAAGAATATTGGTTTATTTCAATTCAAGAGACAGTATTTTCGTTTATATTTTTACTCGTACTATAGAGTTATATTTCGTTACTTCTATATGATATCGAGGATCTTTACCCACAGCCATTCATCAAGAGGATCCCTTAAAGAAGAAGAAGAAACAGTTTTTTTGGGGCGTTTATTGTTATTTAAACTTTAAAACTGGGTACAGTGAATATAAGGTGGTCATAATATAACAGTAAACAGCTTAAAATATGTTCCTTATTCTAGTCGTATATTCTGTTGGTTATTAATTGTCAACTTACGCCTTGCTCATGTCATGATATTATAGGAAATATTCACTGCGCGGCCAAAAGCATTTTTTTAATTATTCTGTCTACAAATTTGATTTGCAGATGTTTAGTTGTTTGCTGCCGGGCTATGGAGAAGCTTGCTCCATTATTTTAACATTAAATTCAATTTAAATTTCTATCTTCTAGCGCTAGCCATAAAATACCGTGCAACATGCAGTGTCATATATCTGCACTTTCGAAGAGGGTCACAAATTATAGCACAAAAAACCTTATTAAACAAATTTGAAACTAGCAAAAAGTTTCTGCTGATGTGTCCTACCACATTTGAAAACACAACGTGGAAGATAAAATGCGAATATCTATGGACACCATTTAGAAGTGACTATATTGGATAATTAGGAAGATATTCACTCAAATTGAGGAAGATCTGAACTATCTACTTTATAAACCTTCATAAAGTAGAGGAGAACTCTAAACTTTGGATCAAATCGTCTACAAATGAACTTACGAAAAACAATAAAACAAGGTTGAGTTTTAAACATCTAAATTCAGTGTTAAGGGTACATACATACAATCACATATTTATTTATATAAAATACTAGCCGTTACCCGCGGTTTCACCCGCGTACAGAATGTCCACCAATCCCAAATATATTTCACCCAACCTGCAAGTACTTATGGGTCACCCTATATAACTGTTTTATTTAACTTTATTTTTTAAATAACTGCAAGTCTATTTCATCCTATATTGCAACCGTCCTGCAAATGCTGCTGTTTATTTGTCTACCCTATATTTCAGCTATGCAACCGTTTATGGTCTACGCTGTATAACAATTATTTCAGATATTTTGGAACCACCTTTTAAAGTACAATTTTTCTTTACCCTATATTTGAATCACGCTTTATATGCTACTTTTTCTAAAAATACTCTAAAACTATGATCTTGCTTCTCCCCAGATTTCAGATATTCCATATAGTAGAATGCAACGTTCATGGTCTACCCTATATAACATTTCTTTTGTAACTTTTTTTGATCCACCCTAATGGAAATACCTGTGGAACCCTTGGTGTGTCACAAATGTAAAATCACAGTTTTGCTCCCTAACACCAAACTCTTATTTAAACACTCACCCAAACAGCAACTGCTTATTGGCCACCCTATATAACAATTTTTACTCAACTGCCTTGTATAATTAACTCTACTTCCAACTACATTAAAACCATCCTGTATACACCGCTGCCAATTTGTCAAACATTATTATTTTTGAACCATCCTGTATAACCATAATTTTAATCTACAAAATATGTCAAGCACCCTGTATGTGCATCTGCCTAGGAGCCATCAAATATAATATTTTTTAGACTCTCAACTAGAACTCTGGACTACTCGCTATGTAATATATGCAACTGCTTATGGACTACGCTACAAATCTATTTTTTTAACCACCCTTGAAAGTATAATCTATCTCCACCTTATATTTCAACCACCCCTTATAAGCAGCTTTTTCTAACTTTGCTTTAATCAGACTGTATGAACTATAATTTTTTTTCGATGCATTTTTCAGATATTGCATATATGCAACACCTCATGTTCTATCCTACAAAAAAAAATATCCGACTTGTTTAACTATAATTCTACTCCACCCGCCATTTCACCACCTTGTATATGCAACTACTTTTTGGCCACAAAGTATAACATTTTTTGTACCACCCTGTATAACTATAAATCCATCAATGCCCAATATATTTCACTAAAACTGCCACAGCTTATTGGGCACCCTGTATAACAGTTTGGTCAACATGTTTTTGAATCACCTTGTATGCATTACAACTACCCTGTATACGCTACTGCTTATTGGTCAACCAATATAACATTTTTTATATAATTAACCATAACACTTCTCCACCCTTTATTTCAACTATCCTATCTCTGCAACTTATTATGAACTACGCTATTTCACAATTTTTCGTCATATTTTTTCAACAACTTCATAACGTATAATTTCTCTCCACACTTTATTTAAACCATCCTTCATTACCAACTGTTTCTAACCTTGTTTGAATCACACTGCATAACTATAACTTTACCTCGCCTCATATTTCAGGTACTCCCTATATGCAACTGCTATATATCAAAATTTTTCTAGCATTTTTTACCCACCCTGTATAATTATAACACTACATCAATCTATATTTCAAGAGGGGAAGAAAAAAAGGAAGAACTGGAAAATAAATACGGAGAGCCCCCAGTATGTCCTTTAATAGAAACCCAGAGACTCATATGGTTAGGACACGTAGAGCGAATGACGAGAGACAGGATGCCAAACATAATCATTAATAGAAAACTTATAGCAGAGAAAAGTGAAGGCCGCCCTCAAACATAAAATAAATAAAAATTTTCTTAATACAAAAGTCCAATTTAAAAAAGTAATCAGAACGCGAAATGTTTTGAAACATAAGCATTCTTCTTACGTGAGTGTGAGTAATATAATGGGAATACAGATTACTTCGGATTACGGCAGTGGTCATAAAGTCACGATTAACTGTAGTATTTGGTATTCAATTAGTTCGTATCTCGTTAAGTAACGAGTTATTTGTAATAAATTACACCAGCTAACAAATAACAAATAGTTATGTGAACTTTACATGGGATATATGGTTTGTACATATTTTTGCCTCCTGAACTCGAATCTATCAGCCTTCAGTTTTCCGTAAATCGCTGAAAAATTGCAGAAAATCGCCAACGACTTTCATACAAATGGCGATTTTTAAGAACTGCGGGGTGATGAAGCAAAATTGACCATCGACAACCATATGTCACATGTAAAGTTCACTTAACATTCTTTTTTGTCGACTGGTGTTATTTGTTGCCTTCAATAATATTTACATTTCAGTAATACATACAGTTTTATCTGTCACTTCTTCTTTCCTATACGCAAGTAGTTTACTATGAGAATCACAAAAAGTCATCTTACTTCAGGTTTCAAGTTTTTTATTAAGGTGAATTATCCGATCCAAAACATTTTTTGAAAATAAATTGAAGTGCACAGCTATGTAGGGTATATCATTTCCTGTTACCAAACAAATCGTATCGATGTCCTTCATACTAACAATGCACTCTACCTTTCCGCCATTCACCCACATCAATTGTGTCAACCGGTCTCCACCGTCCCCCGCCAACTTCCATTCGGTCCGTGTTCCCGGAGAGAAGTAAACGTTTGCGAGAAATTCCAGCAATTGCGAGAGGTTTTCGAGAGATGCTTTTAAACTCCGAAATGCCTAAACTACTTGTCAATTTAGGGGTAGATTTCGGTTTTGTGATGCCTCTGTCTCTGTCTGCATGTGTACATTGTAACTGTGCAATTTAGAGATGAATCGTACCTGGAATATAGGAGAGCATCTCTTTGTTTTGTGTACAGTTGCTCTGTTCGCTTTCCATCTAATTGAGGTGTTCAACCACCTACGTGGAGGTTTATTAGGTGGTATTAAACTGATTTCGCTTGTGCCTGAAGTAATTGTTCATGTATCTAATTAAAGAGGGCGGGCTCTCTTTTATTTCTTTTGGGCTTATTGCTTCGTATAGTGGAATTCAGTGTGTTCCGTTTTGCGACACGAAGCTTTAGATGAACAGCCGGTGAAATACTCGTTTGTTGCTCATTTTGCAGAATTTAATACCATCAGATGTATACCGTTTACAGATGGTGTTTGTAAAGTTTTAATACAATATGTCAAAATAGAATATTCTCGTTTAACCCTCTAATGCAGAAATACAATATTTATGTCTGTTATTTAAAGCATTCATGTATTCGCTCTGTGCTTTAGAGTTGGAGACACCTTCCATATGTAAACCATGACTAATGTTGTATTTTTCTTCATACAATGGTTTTGTTGACAATAAAAGGAATAGTTAAATTATTTTTCGTTACAAATACAACTTATGTCTATAAAGTAGGTGCTTTAAATCAAGAAGTAGTTTTGAGGTTAGGTTCTTGATTTTGCAATTTTTGATGTATTTATAAATAGAACGTAAGTATTTCTTATTGTTATTCTAATACTAAATATTATTACAGTTTAGTTTAGTTTAGTTTATTTATTGGTAAAGTATTATAACTGTGTGTTTTTACAAGTCAAAGGTATACAAGTATGAAATGTATTAAATATGTATACAAAAGAATATATAAAATGTTATTAAAATGGTAAGAAAATCAAATGTCCTATTTACAAAAATATAGACAACAATGTACATTATAGAGGCAAACACATTAAAACTTTATACATTGAAATCACTTTCTAAGTAATTAAGAATAAAAGGCGTGTTTTAAAAGATAATTTTTTACTCTTGTTTTAAAATTATGTACGTTTAAATTTTTTATTTGTACTGGCAGTGCATTAAAACATTTAATGCCATAATAGTCAGTACCCATTCTCGTTCGTTGCAATCTGTGGTAGATGAGAACTAATTCTCCTCCTTTCCTGGTTGAATGGGAGTGAATATCGTTGTGTGTTCTGTAGCTGTTTTGGTTCTGTGTCGTATAGACAAGACACTGAAGGATAAAAGTGCAAGGTAGGGTAAGTAGTTTTAGCCCCACAAAGCTATCTCTACAACACACGCGGTATTTTAAGCCTGCAATAATTCTATCTAAACGGCGTTTTAACTTAAAAATTTGAGCAGAGCACGGAGAATGACCCCAATTTAAAATCGCGTAGGACATATTGGAGCTAAAGTATCCATGATACGCTGTCAGTAATGTGCCCCTAGATACATTTTTGTACAGGCTCCTTATAAAGAAAGTTATTTTACATAATTTGGAGCTAAGAAAGTTAACATGGGCTTCTCAAGTCAACCCAGGATCAAGGTAGACCCCTAAGAACTTCACTGGTACATCACTCCCTAGAGTCGATGGTGAAGATTGTAATTTAAAATTAATATTCTGGATTTTACTAATGTTGAGACTAAGCCTATTGGCTAAAAACCAATCCTCTATTTCACGCTGTTTGATTTGAGTCCACTGCAATATTGGGTCTGAAGGTTGATAGCGCAGCAATGTTGTGGTATCATCAGCAAACAGGATTATCACCTGATTCAATAGATTGTTAAAGTTTGGCAAGTCATTTATGTATATGAGGAATAACGGAGAGAAATAATAATAATACAGGTTTATAACATCTAATCATGTATATTGAAATTTATACAAGGTTTGAGAAAATCAAACATGACAGTTTTTCAACCTCAAACTTGTTGGTAATAATCCTTCATTGATTCTTTAAGTTAATTCCAATGTTAGTTTTGATATTAGTTTAATTTCTAGAACTCAGATTACTCTTGCAATTTTTTTTAGATATTAACAAGGGTCCAGGTCATGTTTATTAAAAACTGTGCTAAGGAGCTTATCTAGTCTTTGTGGATTATCTTTAACAAGTGGAAATGCTGTGGAAACGTTGGTGTGTCACAAATGTATAAATACAGTTTTGCACCAAAGTTTGGTTTATTCCTTGTTGATGACAACTTAGAGTTGTTGAAACGGCGTTGAGTGTTTAAAATAAAGGTTTGATGTTAGGATACAAAACTGTGTTTTTACATATCTTTAACAAGTCACTATCATGTGACTATTTTCCGGACAAGCGGAAAATAACCCAAGTTGTTTCCATATTTAAGTCTAGTGGCCATAGCCCAATACCTCTATTAAGGTTAACTGGTAAAATTGTTAAAAAAACTCTGACCCAGGAGATTTTCTTTCTTGTTAAAGATCAGCTTACCAAATTTCAGCACGGATTTTTTAAGAAAAGATCAGTAGCTACTAATTTAGTACCTCTCATTCAGTATATTTATAACCGTATGGATAACGGTCAATCAGTGTGTGCTGTGTACACCGATTTTGCCAAAGCATTCGACATCTGGTCTGGTAAATTTTGGTGTGCATTGCATGGAGCTGGATCATATTTTTTCATATATCTTCAACAGTATCTCCAGTAAGTTCTCTAAACAATGTGAAACCTAGAGTCACTCCATTAATTCTGTTGTTCCACAATGGTCCCACCTGGGTCCCTTATTATTTAATATTTTCATTTCAGGTGTAACTGAATATTTTTCATTTTGTAACGTATTCCTATATTATTTTTAACGTATTCCTATATGCTGATGGTATGGAAATCTATCGAAAGATCCTAACAATTCATGATTACTTGTTAATTCCAGCCGACCATTGTGGTTTTTTTTTTGTTTCTATCAAATCAATCGACTAATTTTGAATGTAATAAAGTGCATTTGATACTATTGTCAAGAATAATTAATCCATTACTAGTTGATTTGACCATCAGTAATGATATTATTCCCCAAGTAACCAATGTCAAAGATTTAGGAGTTATTATTCTTATGTTCCTCAATATTTACCAACTACTACGGCCACTCCGTGTTAATAAGAAGTATTTTGAATGCTTATAATATAATTTGTCGTGTAAACCTAGATATCTTTTCCTATAATTTTAATAATTTTAATAAAAACTTATAAAGATGGTTGCAAGAATTTTATAATACAACAGTGCTATATAAACTATGTAGGACTGATGCTGTTATGTAATTAACTGGACATCACTTATTTGTATTTTTTTTGTGATTGTCATAAATAAACTTACAAAAAAAAGAAAAGATTTAGCTGAATAAAATCATGTTTATCATGTCGTTGAGAATAGGAAGGATAGAAAAAGCTAAATTAATATTATCTTTGGTCACTTTTCAAGCTTATGTAAATATATTTAATGATTTACGATGTGATTACAGCATTATAGTAATTTTGCAGATGACAGAAGAGTTATTAATATCTCTTGTGACTGAGTGTTCAATGAAATAAAATGTAAACTGCATATCAAATGATGACTTTTAGTGGTCTCTTGTATTGCAGCAGCCCTAAAATAAATACGTTTATACTTAGCTTAATTAATTTTTCACTGCTAGAATGCATTATTCAGGTTGGAAGCAAACAAAACTTACAAGCACTATTAATTGACGCATCCTTGCATTTTCTCACACAGCACTTAGATTATCCCCAATTTACATAAATTCCAATATATGAAATAGGTGATAAATCCAACATGGCATTTAACACAAAGTGGGTGCTTCAGTCGATCTACCAATCGCCACCTAGCAAACGGGTCAGTTTGGAAAAAAAACATTCTATCACCTTAGTCGCGTCTCACTCTTCAATTTCCAGACTACTCTATGGTGTCAATCGTCTCCTTCTCTTATGGCAACTTGGATTCTTTCTTTTTAGGATAAGTGGGGTGCACCTCTTCTTCTATTTGTAGGTGTATATTGCTGTCAATTATATTAATGTGACCGTACCATATCAGTTGTCTACATTCCATTTTGTCTAAAATTTTCCTATTGCGTTTATTGTTTCTCTATTTACAACCGACTACAAACAAGGAGGAGGTATCTGTTCGGCGGAATAGTTTTTCTTTTCATTTCGAAATATCCTAGATTTTCGTCTTTACTCGTAAAAGACAATTTCTTTAGCTTAGTCTTTCTTTGGTACTAAATGTGATTTGCCAATTTTTTCCTCAATATGTGATGATGAGTTGAACAATAGCGTTGTAAGTATAGATGTTTGTCGTCATTATGTTGTTTGACTACAGAATGGATTTTAGAAAGTGGTAAAATTATTGTCGAATAAAACGAATTTTAAAATCCAGTGAGCTCCAGCTTGCACGGTTAGTGAGAAAATGCCGGATTTTTGGAGAGAGTGCAAAATTTGTAAAACAGTCATAAGGGTTTACTGGTGGAAAGAAAACACTACAGTATTTTTCCGTTTATATATTGTTTTATATTGAAAAAATAATAATAAGTAAATTGAAATAGCTTCAGTTTTCATTCACATTTCATAATTTTAGCTCCAATTCTTCCCGCGAAGTGTTCTCTGAAATATGTTTTAACAAATCAGAATGTTCCCATCTTATATAACGTGCCTTTAAACTTGAGCTATTTTTTTAAATTGTTTCTCCTGCTTTATTACTCTATTTCAGAAACTATCAAGCCCCAAATTCATAAGAAATAGAAAGGATACAAGACTTGGAAAATTAGTTGCGTCAAAATTTTACGTTTATCATAATTTTGTTATTATTTTTATTATTTATCGTTGACTTTAAATTACAGTGGGAATATCATATTTTTAATTATTTGACAAAAAATTATAAAATATATTTATAATAGAATCTCAATTGATGTTTTTCTTTTTTCAGGTAAGTGCTAAACAAAAACAATCATACTTAAGAAGCCAAGATAGGTAATGTACAAATATTGCAGTATTTTGTCACATAATGATCAGCGAAAATATTATATTACTTTAACTAAATATAATCTTTGTGGCATAAATATAATTTTCAGTAGGTAAGGTTCCATGATTTGAGGTATACAGATAACAATTTACTGACCACTTTATATTACAAAAAAAAAAAACAAAATTTCATTGAAATGACACACTCATTTCCCGTTTCAGCAAAAGTATGAAAAATTGAAGATGAATAAATATTTGTATTACTAAATACTACTAGATTAAATCAATGGATCGTAATATGAATGAATCAATACTAATATCAATTCAAATCTACAAGGAGCAAGAATAACACAAAATAAGAACATTCTAAACTGGGCACACTAGGTTTTTATAATAATACACTAATATACAATGTGTTGGTTTATTACCACCGACAACGCTCTATCTCAGACAGCTCACGTCACTTGATGGCTTATAGTAAGCGGATATGAACTCTTAAAGTGCCTAGTTATTGACATGAAGGCTATTAAATATTTAAATTTAAAATAAAAACATTGCCATAATTCAATAAGTCAAATATTATTTTCATATTTTGGCAGGATCTCTTCTCCTCCCTACTCGACCACATGCTTGATCGTCCTCCGTAAAAATATCATCTGTTCCCCTTCCAGTATTCATAATTTTTTCCTCCTTTTTCAGATCCTCCTCCGTAAACACTTGTCTAGGCACGTCGCCAACTACCTTCACCCTGTCTCCTGTAGCTTCCACTGGGGTTAGATTTTATTTAAACTATTTCTTGTCTGGTTATCTACTCTATAACGTCCATATGACTTTAACGTATCATTTTGAGTGTATTTGAAATGTCTGCAAAGAAGCGCTGTATCTAACAATACCTTCGGGGCAAGGCCGTAGCCAGCGGGGGGGGGGGGGTCCTGGGGGTTCAAACCCCCTCCGAAATTTGGGAATGTTTAGTTTCAAGATTCAATTTGATCCAATTGATCATGATTTTCATAGAATAAATATTATATTTATATAATTTTATATATTCTTGAAATACATGAACAAAAATATACATTTTGCAGTCGTAATCAGCCCATCACCAATCAAAAAAATTATCCACCCCCCCCCCCGAAAACGCACCCCGAAAAAATTTCCTGGCTACGGCCTTGCTTCGGGGGTAATGTTTGTGACGTCATTTATGACAATATTTATCTTTCAAGTTTGAATAATTAATATTAACGGTTAATTTTTACAAGATTACGGAATACCGTTTAGTTGTCAGAATTATTTTAAATAGTCTTCAGAAGATTTGGTGCTCGGTATCCTTTAGAAAATTTTACCTAAAAATATACAAATGTCTACTGTAGGCCCTCTTTGGAGGCCTAAGGGCTGCACACCTTCCCTCCTTCGCGTAAATATGGTCCCAGGGAAACATCATGGGAGATTGTTCTAAAGATCTGCTATCATTTAATTGTTTCCGTTCAGGTTAGTAACTGTTTGCTATATTATGGAATCTCTAGTGGTGTACAAACAACTGGTATTTTTTGGGGATATGCAGTGATTTTTTTTTTATTGTTACCATGGCACATTTTTATTGGCTCAACTAGAACTGGTTTTATATTGTGTAAGCAGATTACATGTGCAAGGGCCTTCGATTGATAAAAGTAAATAAAAATATTGTGAAATATTTCTGTTGATGTTGTGACATAATGTAAATATAATTGATTTTCAATATATATTCACCACGCGAGCTGCTGCCATGCTTTATAAGGGGTGCGCCATAAAGGCAGTTGTAGATAAAATAGAAAGTTTTACCCGAGTACGTTTTCGATAATGCTGATTTAAAATATAGTGTTTTCAACAATTACGCCCAATTTAAGGGCTTCGTATATACAATATACGGAGACCCTTATAATATCACTCCGGATTTCTGCCTCTGTCACATCATAGCAATTTTCTCCTAAACCACTGGACGGAAGAGGTTGAAGTTTGGTATCAATGTATAGTTGGTGACCCGATCAGGAGTACAGATCCTAAAAGAAGAAATTTTGATTTTAGGGGTACTTCTGGGGGAAAAAACTAAAAAATTCGACCGTTTTCCCCACTGATCTCCGAAACTACTAAGCCTAAAATTTAAAAAAAAATGGGAAATATAGAACGTTGCCCGAAGTTTACAGGAAAAATAAGGAGACACCATTAATATTAATTTTGGGGGGCAAATTATAGAATTAAATGAAAATTTAAAAATTAAACATTTTTAAAACGCATCATATAATACATCAAATAAAAGGTCTCATTTTGAGGAACACAAACATATTTTTTTCATATTAAAAAAAATATACCAAAATTTACCCATTACCCCCCTTATCTCCGAAATTATAAAACGTAAAGTTTGGAAAAAAAATAGAGGTATAGAGTCTGACCTGAAGTTTCCTGGAAAAATAAGGGGAAACCTTTTAATTTACAGAATTAAGTGGAAAATACAAAATTAAAATTGTTTCTAACGCATCATGTTATATATTAAATGAAAGGGCTTATTATGATGAAAACAAACATATTTTTTCATATTTTTAAAATATATTAATCAAAAGATATTAACAAAAATATAAAAAAGTTACCCATTGCCCCGTTATCCCCGAAACCATAAGCTGTAAAATTTTGAAAAAAGCTGAACTTTATTGGAAAAATAAAGAGAAACCCCTAATATTCATTTTGGGGGTAAGTTATAGAATTAAATGGAAAATAAAAAATTAAACTTGTTTCTAACGGATCATGTAATATATCTAATCATAGGGCTCATTATGACTAATACAAATATATTTTTTTAAATTTTTTTAAAATAAATATTTTGAATTATATTTAAAAAAATATTAAAAAATTACCCCTTTATTCCCCAAACTATAAGACCCAATTTTTTTTCACAGGGAAAATACGAATAAATCTTTAATATTAATATTGGGAGCCAACTTATAGAACTAAACGGAAAATAAAAAAATATTTTTTTAACGCATCATGCAATATATCAAATGAAGGGGCTCATTTTGAGGAATACAAATATATATTTTTCATATTTTTAAAATTAATTATTTACAATATATTAACATAAAGATATAAAAAATTCTCATTTCTCGCTTTCTTTCCGAAACCATACTACCTAAAATTTTGAAAATAATTAGGGGTACTGAGGCTCACTTGAAATTTATAAGAAAAATTATTAGAAAACCTTCATAGTAATTTTAGGGACAAATTATACAATTAAATGGAAAATAAAAATTCAATTTTCAAAGGCATCATGTAATATATCAAATAAAAGGTTCATTATGTGAATTACAAATACATCATATTTTTAAATCATTTGTTTAAAAGATATTAGCAAAAATATTAAACATCGACTTAATTCCCATTTTAGAAACTACACTATTTAAATTTTGAAAAATATTTTTTATTGTATTTTTAAATAAATTGAATAACAGATTAAATAATTTATAATTTAAAACTTGACCTATTTTGCCCTCTATCTTCCAATCTATAGAGCCTCAAAATTCAGACAGTAGATTATAAAAGGCTTCCCTGAAAGTTTATTAGTAAAATAAAACTCTATGTTAATTTTTGGGACCCAAATTAGAAAACTAAATACATATGTATTTTTATAAAAATCAAGCGAATCTTGAAGGCGGTACGGAACCCTTAGTATGCGAGTCCAACTCGCACCAAATTATTTATTTTATTTTACCTATATCTAAAATTGATAGCTTTTTAAATATTCATATTTTTTCTAGTTTTTCGGGACAAACATTCTCCCAAACAAATTATTATATTTCTGCTTGTAAATTAATTAAATTGTTTATGCGTTTCACAGTTTTATTGAAATAATTTATCAGTTTTCCACTGTTCTTACCATTTAATTGATACTATCATTCCTATAATGAAATCTATCAAAATAATAATTTAAAATTCGTCATTTGTTAACCATGTTAACCTGTGTTATATATCTACATTGTTTGATTTTTCTCTTCCAACGAATTACAGCACAGCAAATCCTTGAATTTGTTCCTGGTTGCCATGGCTTTTCATCCCTACTGTAATTAAAAAGTTGCTTTTTTTCTATATTCATAAAAGGAAATATTAATTAAAAAATTAAGGATTATGTTATGCTTACATTTTATTTTGGAAAGAAAAGTATTTACATGACTAACTTTTCTGAGTACAAGAGTTACTGAATTTTATTTTTGTTAACAGAACAACAATTGTGATTAATTTTATGTATTTAGTACTACAAACATGGAAATTTAATTTAATTGCCCTTGATGACGAACTGCTATAATCCATTTTTTTCTTCCTATCTGATTCATATAGAAACCCTGGAAAACGGTAGAATTGTAATTTTTGATTTCGGTTTGATGTTTTTTTTTCCATTTTATGGAATAACTGATTTTAATCTATAACACAGCAAACATAAATTACAACCTTGACAGAACCAGCGTTCCAAAAATAAAACACGAGATGGCGCAAATGCCTATTGTCAAAGATACTTTACTAGCGTATACGATGCGATACAAAAATTGTGGTGGAATACTTTTTTGTAGCATTTTTTATGCTCTACAATTTCTGTATGTGTTATATGTTTCGCGTATCATGGATCGTTATCGAGATATCGATTAAAAAACACAAAAATTTAGTACATGACATATGTTTTTTTGCTATTAACTTTTTTCTGGTGATAAATGTGGAAAAATCGCCGAAATGAAACCTCTAGAGCGTATTCAGACCTACAATTTCGTTTTTTTTTTGACAAAAAAATACAATCGGTCTATTGGTGTTAATCACCGGACTTGCACAAGACAAAAATAATATATTTTTTCGCAAACCAGCAAAACAAAATACGCCGGTAAAGCTGTACTCTCAGAACAGTCTTAAACACAACAAGTCAGTTCTTGAGAACAATCTTTTCATTCACGCTTTTAGCCGTTGCCATACGACATCCTCTTTTGGTAACATTGGAAAGTCGAAATTTATTAACACTCTCGAGAAGAATCCAGGCCTACGGTCATCGGTGGAATTATTTAAAAAAGAAAGGTTCAATCTGGAGGTCTCAACATGCGCGGGAGAGCAATTTTTCATTGCCCTATATGGTGGTAATAAGCAGGAAAAAATCAATTAATATTTGGCGATTCCAGCGCTTTGCAAAGTCAATCAATGACTGCAAATAAAATGACGCACGCCTCACTACTCCCACCAATGAAAAGGGCTGCCCACCGGCACATTTTCCATAGTTACAGCAGGTGCAAACCTGGCTCGGATTTTCCAAAGATCCTCAGGAATAGCGTTGGCGACAGACTAATCATGGGCTTGAACTAATCACCAGCACAGCCAAACCTGCTCCTCCTGAACTTTTAATTCATTTCGTGCAGATGTTAAGGAAATGGTGAGTCTTAATGTGGGTTTAAGAAAGCAGGAATTAGTTGCTCCGTTCTGTGCCTACATTGCAGTGGGCAAATATGCAATAAGGTCGCCAGAGTCGTAATTTGTTTAACGACGACGATGATAGAGGTGATGATGCTTTGAACATATCGGCATCATTTCCAAGGTTTCAACAACTCGAAGAGTGTACGGAGGACGAAGACCTCCAGCCTAGACTATCGAAGCGACAAAAAAAGTAAAAAAGTCCACCGTTCGTTTTCTTGAGTGCACAAAAATTTTTCGTTAAACAAAATTCCAAATGTGGTTTTGTATTCCATATACATATGCATTATTTTGTACCGAAAGCATTTCTTGAAACAATTTTATCCGTGCTAACGTGTTTGTTGGTATTAATGTACTGTAACACCTTTTATTCGTTTAAACGTGTGCTTTGTATTTTTGTTTATCACTAAAATTTATTGTAAAGCCTATTACTAGTTATCACGAGTGCATACAACCTAAGTACAAAATAATAACCCGCCTACCATTATTTTATGCATAAACAATTTATTTGTTCAAATAATTTCATGGATGTGATCCATAATTTGCTGGTTTATTTATTTATATTACTCTGTCACATCATAGCAATTTTCTCCTAAACTACTGGACGGAAGAGGTTGAAATTATGTATAGTTTGGTGACTCGATCAGGAGTACATATAGTAAATGAAGAAATTTTCATTTTAGGGGTACTTCTGGGAGGAAAAACTAAAACAAATCGACCATTCCCCCTCTCTAATCTCCGAAACTGCTTAGCCAAAACTTTGAAAAAATAGGAAATATAGATCGTCGGGCGAACTTCACAGGAAAAAGGAGAAACCATTGATATTAATTTTGGGGGGCAAATTATAGAATTAAATGAAAATTTAAAAATACTTTTGTTCAAACGCATCATGTAATATACACAAATATATTGTTTTCATATTTAAAACAATTAGTTAAAAATATATTAATGAAAATATACCAAAAATTTATCTATTTCCTCCCCCCCCCCTTATCACCGAAACGTAAAGTTTTGAAACAAAAATAGGGGTATAGCGTCTGACCTGAAGTTTACTGGAATATAAGGAGAAACCTCTACTATTAATTTTGGGAGGCAAATTACAGAATTAAATGGAAAATATAAAATTAAAATTGTTTCTAACGCATCATGTTATACATCAAATCAAAGGGCTCATTATGACGAAAACAATTATATTTTTCTATATTTTTAAAACTAATTAATTAAAAAATATTAATAAAAATATAAAAAAATACCCATTCCTCCCCCCCTCTTATCTCCGAAACCATAATCTGTAGAATTTTGAAAAAAAATAGCCATATAGCGCCTCACCTGAACTTTACTGGACAAATTAGGAGAAACTCCTAATATTCATTTTGTGGGCAAATTATAGAATTAAATGGAAAATAAAAAAATATAATTGTTTCTAATTGAGCAAGTAATATGTCAAATCAAAGGGCTCATTATGACGAATACTGATATGTTTTTTAATTTTTTTAAAATAAATATTTTAAAATATATTTAAAAAAATATATTTAAAAAATTACCCGTTCCCCCTTCATTCCCCATACTAGAAAACCTAATTTTTTTGTTTACAGGAAAAATACAAAGTAATATTAATATTGGGGGCTAAATTATAGAATTAAACGGAAAATAAAAAAATATTTTTTAATGCATCATGCAATACATCAAATGAAAAGGTTACTAATGACGAATACAAATATATATTTTTCATATTTTTTAAATTAATTGTTTACAAGATATTAACATGAAATAATATAAAAAATTCTCATTGCTTGCTTTATTTCCGAAACCATACTACCTAAAATCTTGCAAATAATTAGGGGTGCTGGTGCTCACTTGAAATTTATAAGAAAAATTATTAGAAAACCCCCATAGTAATTTTAGGGACAAATTATACAATTAAGTGGAAAATAAAAATTCAATTTTCAAACGCATCATATCAGATAAAGGCGCATTATGTGAATTACAAGTATATCATATTTTTAAATCATTTGTTTAAAAGATATTAACAAAAATATTAAACATCGACTTAATTCCCACTTTAGCAACTACACTATTTAAATTTTGAAAAACATATTTTATTTGTAGTTTTAAATAATTTGAATAACAGATTTAATATTAATAATTTATAATTTAAAACTTGACCTATTTTGCCCTATATCTTCCAATCTACAGAGCCTCAAAATTCAGACAGTAGATTATAAAAGGCTTCACTGAAAGTTTATTAGTAAAACAAAACTGTAATTTTAATTTTTGGGGGCCAAATTAGAAAATTAAATACATATGTATTCTTATAAAAATCAAGCGAATCCTGAAGCAGATAAAATAAAAAGTCTATTTGTGGAAAATGAAAGTGTATACGTTTTATAAATTCCTTTAAAAGATATTAGGGTAAATATAAGAAAATGCACTCATTCTCTGCTTGCCTGAAATTGGAATATTAGAATGTTGGAGGTGGTACGGAACCCTTAGAATGCGAGTCCAACTTGCACTTGACCAAATTATTTTATATTTAGATACAACCTAGTGAGCGGCTCGTTCAACGCTCACAAGAAAAAAGATAATAGTACAAAACAGATTTCATGTTCTAAATTTTTATGTTATTCAATCGATTTCTCGATAACGATACATGATCTAAAAATGTACAACACATATATTGTAGAGCATAAAAAATGCTACAAAAAAGTATTCTACCAACATTTTCATATCTCGTCGTATAGTCGAGTTATTGTCAAAAAAACAATTTTACCACTTTTTCAAGAAAGCGGAGAACCCAGATAGAAAATCTTGGTCGACAATTTTAAGTTTAGTTTCTCTAAGTATTCCCCACGTCATATAAAAAATTTAGCTTTCTCGGTTCATTTGCATTTCTAAGCCGTTTTTTTCCTACGAAATGACTGGACAAACTGTATCAGTCACAACTCTGTAATAACTTAAAACTGAATCGAATTTACCTAAATGCGATTTTCTACCACCACTTGCTAACTTATTACTAACTATTTTATGAACATTTGTTTCCAATACTTCGTCCTGTAGGTTTGTACATTTTATTATTTATATGTTTTTTCCGACACGGTGTATCACAGTGTATTAAAGTTGGTATAATATTCAACATAATCACGTAGCCACGTCCATTTCCGCATATATACCTAGGTGACATATTTGCTGCCTTCGGGAATTTCTTCGACTGTGAAAATAATATATATGCAAATTACTGAAGTAATCAGACAGTCCCAGACAACCGCAGAAGGAATAAAGCAACATACAATTCTTCCTACACTTTCCGTTTTATTCAATCTATTTTCGACGTGCGGTGTACTTTTGTTTTATTTTTAAATAATATCGATTGTGGTATAAATATCTCCTCCAATTACCGAATATAACCAAATTCTCGAAGTTGATAACTTCAGTAAATTACTTGATGAATTTATAAATTAATTATTGATTTTCTGTTAACGTAGCATCCGACCTATATTATGAATTACCGAAATAAGAATGTATCTATAAGTAATAAGTAATTCGAAAATTATTATAGCAGTACAAGTCTCTACTTTAGATCAACGTACTTCATAATTATCAATTGATATAATAATGGAACTACATACTTACATGCAAATAAATGATAACTTTTATCAACAAGATATTGGTATTCTTGTCTCTCTCTAACAGTCATATTATAATATTAATGTAACAATTTGACCAACAAGTAATTTTTTCAAAAGACCTTCAGTATGGTGGCGTTATGTTGGCGATATTTTCGTTATTTCGCAACCCAACCGCGAAGAGTTACACGAATTATTAAATAACTTTAATAATAAGAAACAAACGATAAAATATACATTAAAAACAGAATAACAATTTACCGTTCCTAGACAAATTAATATCAGAAAGGGAGCCTTTTTACTACCAGAACACCTCAATTTCAACCAATAACACAACCCTACAAATAAAATGAAAATTTATTTACATTTAACCGAACTTTGTTATTATGATATAATTTTGGACGCTGAAAGCTAACGCGAGGTCAAAAAATACGTACACTCTCCAAATTTTGCTAAAAATGGGTTAAATGGAGAATAATATTCCAGTCCAGATATTAAAACTTATTTATTCACATTTAAGTGAATTTTCAGGTGTACAGATTTTGAGTTGGGAGTAAATACTAGAGACTATCGAATAAATTCTCTCCTATTTGTGGGTTGAAAACTACTACAAATTCTACAAACATCAAAAATTGTTTAAATTACTAGAACCGCTTGTAATGTCTTATTTAGTACAAGTAGCAAAAAACTTTAGTAAGTTACTTCTTAAACCCGCAAACAATCTCTTTAGGTGGAGAGGAACTACCCCAACATTCAAATTTCATGGCAAAATTGGATAAAAAAATTAATTGTAAAAGCAGGTGTATTTTATATGGATGTTTATATTTAACTATTGTGACCCTTATGTGAATTTTGGAGTTATATCATGCATATTGAGATCACTTTGGGTGTAGTGACAAACGCAAATAAAGCTAAGAAAACAAAAATAAATTCTAAAATACGGAAACGAAATCACACAAAAAATTCAATCTAGTTATCCAAACGAAATTTAGAAAAAATATTGATTGAAAAACTAACTTGACACAAGAAATAACTTAAAAAAAACATAAAACGGAGATTGCTGAACGAGGAGGAAAATAAACAATGACTGATTGAAAATGCAGATTGTAAACAACTAGAAGTGGTATTGAAACCAAGACTGTAAGTAAAATGTTTTTTTTCCTGAAAGTTCTATGTCCAAACAATTTTATCGTCCATAATGGTAGAATTCCAGTTCTGATTCCAGAGTAGTTTCTTACAAATATATTGATGTAGCTTTCCGGCTTACTCTAAATTTAAAGTATAGTTTTCTCTCAAAGTCTCACTGCTTTAATTTTTCAAGTAATAACTCCATCACTACAACCATATTCGAGCTATCATTGAATAGAGCTACAAGCCTACGCAATATTTAAACATAAGCATTCGTATAAAATAAACCTGCTTTTATTATTTTTTATGCATTTTTTTATGAAATTTGATTTTAGGGGTAGTTTCTCTCCACCCAGAAGTGTTGTTTTCTAGTTTGACAAATACCTTACTAAAGCTTTATTCTACTTTCACTAAATAAGACATTATAACCTTTTCTGTTAATTAAAACTATTCTTAATTATGTTTATAGAATCTGGGGTAGGTTTCACTCCCAAATGAGAGTGCGTTTCAAATGTATTTAATAGACTCGAGTTTTTACTCTCAACTCAAATTCAGTACACCTGAAAATTCATATAAATTTGATTCATTAAGTTTTACCAACTGAACAGGAACACTATTTTCCATTTCACCACTTTTGGAAGGTGGTTTTTGACACTAGCAAGATGGAGAGTGTATGAGTGTTTTTGACTTCGAATTCTGTATCAGCGTTCAAAAATAGATCAGATTAACATGATTTAGTTAAATCTATATAATATTTTTGTGGGGTTGTGTAATTGTTCTGATAACAACAAATTCAATAAATAAAGAACAAATAAAAAGAGTGTAGCTGCTGACAACAGTTACCACACAAACTTAATCAACAAAGTGCTAAACAGAATTAAACACAAAACAAACGTTGAAATTCGACACCAAACTTCTTTACGTAATACTGGAATTCAAGACAACTATATAGCAGTAACAATTATACCATATATACAGAACCTGTAACAAGGAATAGAGAAAATAAGTAACAGATTTATTGTCAAAACAACAGTCAAAACAAGAAATACACTAAAATCAATTATATCGAAAACTAAATCAACAAGCACAACTCAAAACTCAAGAAACTGAATTTATAAAATTCCTTGCTAATGTAATAAATTTTATATTGGGCAAACAGCTAAATCTCTAAACGTATGAATAAATGAAACCACAATTCGAGAAATTTACTTCTTCTACTCCCATAGAAAACATCTATAATAAGACTATAATAAGAAATATATTCAAAAATATATATAGAATTGTAAATATTTGTCAGTTATACTTGAGGTTCTTACTATACTATTTGTTAATTTATACTGGGCGTTGCATAAAAAATTCAAGAACGTCAAACACAAATAAGTATTTATTTTTCAAATAGCCTCTAGCATATTTTTGTTTATTAGATTCCTCTTCTTATTTTCTTTCAATCAGTATAAATCTATTCCATAAATAAGAAATATGTTGCGTTATTTTGGATTTTTACTTAAATGTTGTCGAAATTTGGTTTATGAACATTGCATTTGAAATTATTTGAAATCAAATTTGAAGCTTATTAATTTACTCTAAAAAAATGAGCGACAGCGAAGTCGATAACGAATATGCCAACGCAGATTTAATTAATATAATTTGCATTAATGGAAAATTAACCATTATTGACAGAACATGCAGAAGAATCCATGACCTGTACCCTCACTTTACTACCATGCATATCCAGGAATTTGTTACAACCCCGAACTTATTTCAACAATGTTGTGATTTGAGTATCAAGGAAATTCAATATTTTCAACCAAGGATCCCAACGTCACACAGAATTTTTGGTGATTTCAACAGCCTCACGGAATTTTCTGGTGAATAATACGGAGATTTGGCCACGACAGAGGAGATGCCTAAGAGGATTTGGTGGCCCATTTCGTGGTAATCTTTAGTTACAGCGAAAAGGAGGCCCGTTTTCAAAGAAGGTTTGTGCTCACATAGACGGGTGTTTATAGATCGACCTGTTTCACTGATGTATACTGCCCCACAAGAGCATGGAATGGATTAAAGAGGATTTTGTTTACCCTTTGGAAAGAGTAGCTCTTGTGCAATTTTGGAGAGTGGTTTGTAGATTGTTTTTACCTCGTGCTTGCCAATCCTATCCGTGACTTTGCAAATATGCTACTGATTTACCAATTCTTTCTAAGGAAGAAGAATTTGATGACGACAAATGGAATGGCGAATTTCCCGTTTACTGTAGCCGTTGTTTAGTAGGCTATTCTCTACCCAAGCTAATTCCTTTCTCAAACTTTGGGATTCGGAAATTGAGATTGCTCGACCTTTTCTGAGATGGATGTTGATGGGACCGGGCATGAAGATATTTGTTAGCGTGAGTTGATTTTCTGTATATTGAGTTGCCCAGGCGACCATTTGGCCACCGTGAAACCAATACGTCCGGGAAGGGCAGTGATCCATTGGACTCAATTTCCATCGCGAATTTGATGTTTGAATGTTGGGCATAATAATTGGGCATAATGTGGCCAGTTGACAAAAGTATCATTAACTTATCTCAACCAGATTTTGTGTTTGTGACTTGAAGACCCCAGAGCAGTTGATTCAAAGGCTTCAATAAGGATATTTGCCACTACTGGTGACAGCACAAAACCCATAGGTGTACCAGAAGTTTGAATGAAATATTTATTTTGAAAAAGAAAATAAGTGGACGTAAGACAATTTTTGATCTACATAAGTAAATCCAAGGTTTGTCCGTCTTCAGACAGCAGGTCTCTAATAATCGATAGGGAGTCTGAGATAGGAACTTTGGTGAACAGGATGTCACATCAAAACTAACTAAAATGTCATTGGGTTCAATTGATATATCTTACAGAAGAGTTACGAAACCGTATGAGTTTAAAGTATGTGACGGCGATTTTCTAGTAAGTGCCTCAATAATATACGCTAAATATTTGGCAATGTTGTATGTTGGAGAGCCGATTAAGTTCGCAATCGGTCATAAAGGAACTTAGTTATATCACGTTCTATTTTGGGAGTGAGATCATGATGAATGGGAGAATAGGATCCATCCTGAATTAAATAATTTACCTTATTGGCATATTCTGAAAAATCTAGGACAACCGTTGCATTGCCTTCATCCGCTGGACCAATGACAATATCAATATTTTTCCGGAGAAGGCGACTCGTTCGTTTCATGGCAGAGGTTTTGACTTTCGCAGAATTTTGTTCGTTTCAAAATAAGGTAAATGATTGACTTCTGGATGGATCCAATTATCCTCTTCATCATGATCCCACTTCCAAAATAGAAGATGAAATAATTTCATTGACAACAGAGTCGAACATTCCCTAAGCAACACAAAAACATTTAATTCCTCATAGGTACACCTCTCCACGCCTATATGACCTGCCAAAAATTCATAAAGAACAAGTTTTATTACGACTGATTGTGAACTTAATCGGCTCTCCAACATACAACATCGCCAAGTATATGTTTATTATTATAGAACTCATACCGACTGATCTCTTCACGCCCGGCCCCATCATCATCCATCTGAGAAACGGTCAGTCGTGAACTCCCTGGTGCATCAATTTCCGAATCCCCAAAGTTTGAGAAGAGAATGAGCTTGGGTTGAGGGTAGCCTAATAAACAACGACTACAGTAAACGAGAGATTCGCAATTCCATTTCTCATCATCAAAATCCTCTTCCTAACAAAGAATTTGTATAGTAGCATATTTGCCGTATATCAAGAAGGTCACGAGTACGATTGGGAAGCTTCTCCATAAGCACGAGCTGACAACAGTCTACAAATCACTACCCAAAATCTCACAAGTATTACCCTCTCCAAAGGACAAACAAAATTCTCTTTCATCCAAGAGTGTTTGTTACATTCCATGCTCTTGTGGGGCAGTATACATTAGTAAAACAGGTCGATCTATAAACACCCGTCTATGTAGCTGAACATCACCACGAACGAGCCACCAAATCCTCTTCGATAGCTCATCTTTCGTGGCCAAATCTCCGTATTATTTCATTAGAAAATTCCCTGAGACCGTTGAAATCGCCAAAAATCCAGACAGAGGTTTGGAAGTTCGCCCATCTGGCAATCCTGCAATCACATTTCAAAACAAATCTCTTCAACGAAATAAGTTACTTACATTACTTACTAATAGTAGCGAGGACCATATTCAAAATATCATTACAACCATAAAACAATTCAAAATAATCCAATTAACTACCTAGTACCGTTCTTTTAAAAGACATGCCGGTTGGCCAATTATTATTTCATAAAATCCGAAATGCCGAACCAAAGTCGTCGGCTATATCTAATGTGTAGTTATTTGCAATTTGTGCTTTAGTGTGACAAGTTTAATAAAATGAAGTTTCAAAGTGTGCCCTGAGAAAAAGAAGAAACGAATGTAATCGCCGCAAGGTAAGCAATATTTATATTCCTCATCATTATAAAAGCCCCATACAATTGTGGGCGAAACGTCGGAAAATTTTGTTTATATTTTGGTTAAGGTACATAAATAAATTAATTCGAAAAAATGATGCGATCCAAATCCGGAAAAAGCAGAATCAGCTATGATTCTGGTCGCGAAACCATACGTTCTCAAAGTATGCTTAAATTCAACTGTTAGGTACATAGTAAAAGATTCACAGAATAAGATTGTTAAATAAGTTTCGTTTCGATAAAATGTCATTCGTTGGTTGCTAAATATCGTCGCTCGCCAGAAATGTGTCATTTCCTTGTGTATTTTGATCGTGATAAATTTTCTACCCGTGACTTGTAAATAGCAGACGGTAAGTGCAGAATGATGAAAATTAATAACAAAAGCTGGAGAGCAACAAAATGTTAGCGAGTCTTTTACAACCGAAGTTGTGGGTCTCTGAAAGAAAAGATGAGGGAAATAGTAAAGGAGCCGGTGAATTAATGATTTTCTTCAATTATCAATTTTCCGCAGTGACTTACCCAGTAAGGGTTGCCATTAGCGGGATAGAAGTGCTTCCTTTTACTAAACGCGCCGCTTTAGAGATTGATGATCAGATTACACGCGAGAGCGTCACCACTGAAAAGCAAGTGATTCAGGGATTTTATCGGGTGCATTAAGTTCTTCGAAAAAGGCGACGAGAAAAAAATGAACATTGAAATGTCGACGGGATTTTGATGTTGAAACGTGAAGCATTTATTCACTTACAAGATATCAGCCGACGTGGATGTCTGGCTGTTTAGTTAATTTTGATCAATACCTCGTTGTATTGCTTTTATTGTACAGTGAAAGGTTTGTAAACCCCATGTATTTTTCTGTTTCATTACAGTTGAGGAAGGTTTTTGTGGCCGGATCATGTTTATTTAATATGGTTCTCATCCCTTGATCAACTGCATAGCTAAGATGGGTCCACTACTATATTATTTTATAATATTATATAAATTATAAAATTACGACGAATTAGTGAAAAGAAATGATCTAAATGTTTTTCAACCTCGTTTACCAAAAACTGTAAAGAGTTTTTTCCATTTAGTATACTATGAAAATAGATAGACCTTAAAACAAATAAACTTATTACTATCAATAATGCATCTCCTTCACTCTACAGCATACAAAACACAGTAAACCTTCAAAGTAATGTCCTTTCTGCAGTACACTTTTTGTTCTAAAACTATTAAAACTGGATTTTTCTCTACATCAACGTCTTAGTTATCAATTGAAACAATAACCACTAAGATTTTATACCAAAAGTTGACGATGACTTCTATCAGTACGGGCAGGGTTTTTGTCTCTCACCAGCATTAAGTAACATATTTAAGGAAAAAATGTTACTTTATTTTTACGATATATTCGTTATTTGTGAACACATTCTTGAAGGTTACATGAATCATTAGATGATGTAAGCAACATAAAACAAATAATAAAGTTTATATAAGAAATTGAAAAAAATAACAAACTACCTTTCTTGACGTATTAATAAGAAATAGGAATTCTCAGTCGAAGCAGAGATTTATAGAAAATCACCTCATACCAACAGATACCACAATTTCAATTATACTGTGGGTTTCGTACCACCTTATAATGTAGGTCAACTATAGTTATACAGGGTGGATCAAAATTTATAAAAACATGGATAAATAAGTATATGCAATAAGGATATTCGAGTTACAGGAGATTCAAAAAATATTAAAAGCAGTTGCATATAGAGGATGATTGAAATATAAGGTGGAGTGGAATTATAGTTATACAGGGTGGTTAAAAAATGTTATATAGTGTGGAACATAAGTAGTTGCTTATAGTTGACATATGGGGCGAAGTAAAATTATAGGTATAGAGAGTGATTTAAACAATAGCAAAATAGAACCAGTCAATAGGGAGGAGAGGATTAATAGTTATACAGGGCGGTTGCAACATAGTGTAGACTTGAAATATAGTTGTACAGGGTTATTCAGAAAATAATAGACAAATAATTTGTATTGGGTGACCAATGCCCAGAAACATATCCACCCAATATGGGGTGAATTAGAGTTACACTTATAGAAAGTGGTCTAAATAATAAAACAAATAAAAGAGTTAAGAAATATGTGGATAATATAGAAAAAAATACAAATTAGAGAGAGAGAGAGAGAAAGAGAGAGAGGGACAGATAAAAATATGCTAAAACATTAAATATTATTGTACCATAATTCAGATTAAAAAAGGCAATAGTTATTGACTGCACACGGGTTCTAAACGGGTTTTATTTTCAATCGTCCGTTCTTTTTTAAATATAAATAATTTTTGGATTTGCTTGATTTTTATGAAAATATTTCATTTTCTAATTTGTCCTTCAAAATTAAGTGAAGCCGTATACAGATATGGAAAATGTTTGACTGGGGTCGGAGAATGCTAACGTTAAACAAGGACGGAACTACTATTATATGCAAGAGACGAAGATTGTCGTTTTAAGTACGTCTGGTTCACGAGCATTCAAGGTAAAGCACGAGAATATCGTATCGTAAGGAAGGCGGAGCATCGATCGTGACAGTCACAGAGCGACCGTCCGTCGTCCGTCTCTTTCCTCGTCAGTAAGGTTATATCAACGAAGGAGTATGATTATTTACGCAAATAATACAGATTTCCGAGCATTTTTCCTTTTCATGATTTTTGCGATGAAAAATTAATTGTCCGCTATTACGCCAGAACGAAAACTTAACATTTTTTCTGTTTTAAAAATGAAATAAAATAGATACTCTTAAAAATAAAATAAATTAGTAACTGTTAAAAAAATTGTCAATAAGAAATTAATCATTAACCTTATAATTATTTACAACATATCGTCTGTTTTATTTTTAAGCGATTGGAATCGTCGGAATGTGGTGATAAGAAAAAAAGTATTTACCGCCCGAACACTTCCGAACTGGCGTCACATCGACTTCATTCTCTTGGTGCGTATTGCGTTGATTGATTCAAAATCGCATGGGATTCTACCCGACCCCAGAGAACGAATTTCCACACCTGTATAATCTTTTGTCTGAATTTAAAGCTCAGCAGTTTGGAAGATAAAGGGGAGAATGGGTCAAATTTGAAATAGTAAATTATTAAATCGTTCAAAAAATTATTTCTAAAATACAAATAAAATATATTTGTATTTTTTTATAACGATTCCTTTCGTTTGATACACTATGTATGCACTTTTAAAAAATAATGTTTTATATTCCGTTTAAGTTTATAAATTAATGTTTTTTTGCTTTTCTTGTAAACGTTGAGTGATGCCCTAAATTCTAAAAAGTTTAGTTGAGGCGCAGTAGCTCGCAGATATAGGATGGAATGGGTCTAGTGTTTTATTTTATTAATAACTTGTTAAAAGATTATTTTTAAAATATGAAAGAATTGATTTGTATTTCTCACGATGAGCCCTTTGTTTTGATATAGCAGATCAACAATATCTTAATATTTTTCATCATCATTAATTCTGTAATTTGGCCCCTAAAATTAATATTAGGGTATCTTTCCTGTAAAGTTCTTGTGAGGTCCTATATTGCCATTTTTTTATATTTTGGGCTCTATAGTGGGAGGAAAGAGGGGGAATTGTTCGATGTTTAATAGTTTGTTAATATCTTTTCAACTAATTATTTTACAAATTTGAAAAGATATATTTGTATCCGTCATAAGTTTTCTATTACACAATGCTTTTGGAAAAAAAATTTCAGGAATGGGAAAAGGGGTATGTTTTAGTTTAATGATGAGGTAGGAAATTCAAGGCGGTTGTGCAACAAATTGACAACAGAATACATACAGCTCAAAAGGGCAGGAAATAGATAGGTGTTAGAGAGGAGTAAAAGAGCTGAGTTTGAGGACGCTAGAAAAGAGCATTCAAAAGCGGTAAGAGTGGTAAAGAGAGAATGTTCGAGGTGATTATTGAGAGCGTGGTTGGAGATGTTGGGGAAATGGGTTACAGTAACCCCAAAGCTGAAAGGGAGGACAAATGCATGTGACTGGCACGTGGAGGAAAAATTGAGGATCATGAGGGACATTTTTTACGGAAGATTAGTTGAAGAATGCGCGTGGCAGATGGAAGGGGGTAGAGTGCCTGGGCCTGATGATGTTTTCGCTGAAAGAGTTATGATGGGTGTACAACACAACCCGCTCGGGATTCTGGAAATTTACAATAGGGCTGTGGGAAGAACAAAGGTTCTTGAAAACGTGAAGGAGGAGTATCATGATCGTAATTTCCAAGAGTCGCCAGGAGGGTGAAATCCGAAGCACGCGCCCATCACTTAAAATAGTAAAGAAGTTGGAAGCGGCTAGGGGTTTTGAGGATACATAGTACGAGTTTTAAAACGGAAGGCCCACGTTATGAAGGACCTGTCGATGGTTGCGTAGGAGAAGAGCATATGTAGGTTGATAGAGAACGAGAATTATGCACTCGAACTGACTAGCCAATGATTTTAGGAGAACTTTCCTTTAAGAAGACAGAATTAATCATTTAGGGTGACCTATATTAAAGAGGAGGGAGACTGCGTTTTCGTGGGAGGGGTTTTAGATAAACTAGGGTGATTCCTGAAATGCCTGGATATTGTGAGCGGTGACTGGCAAAGATAAAACGAACACTTGGGGGTGACTGTGGTCAAATCCTCGTGTGTTGGCGGGGTCGGTACTTTTATATAGCTCTTAATTATATCACAGAGTAATACGGGAGTGGAAGTACGTTCGAATCTATCAGGCAATATATAGACAGATGCTCCTGCAGTGGCCTGCCCGTACCGAACGGAGGAGTCGTGTGCCATAGTGTGCCATTTTGGGCCCTCTGCCTATTGAGTGCTGAGTAGACACAAATAGGAAGATCCATGAAAGCATCGAATGAGTGGAAGAGAGAAAGACTCTGAGAAAGGAGAAGCGAAAGTCATTGTTGAGTTTGTGGAGGAGTGGGTGAGAGGCCAATCGGTTTACGGCCTAGTGACAAATAAAACATGAGCAATTGGTTTGACTGTCCTCACAGGAAGTCAAACTTATATCTGACACATATGCTTTCAGGTCATGGCTGCTTTAAGCAGTACTTGCACAAGTTTCGATCAGTTGACGACGACATGCCTGTGTACTTCGGGCTGGAAGAAACTCCAGAGCTTACTTTCTTTTTAAAAGAAACTTGACGATGACTGCGGTGGTAGAAATTTTATAATGGAATACGTGACATGGAATGTGCGTGGTATTAGGCTAGGTTGTGTAGAGGCTGCGCTATCTGATGATTTATTTTGATGGGCAGTTTCTGGTATCCTGTATCAGACGGAAGCTGTATTAGTACGTGTGTGGAAAACAGTAAACTTTACACACAACATACCTTGATTGAAACAAGCGCATGCCAGTCCATAAGGGTGATTTCACTTCGGCAATAAGTGTAGAATAGTTATATTGATTGTGTTATTGTCCTGAGTGATATTTACTATTGATTCTGAACCCTGTTTTGTACCGTTTAATTTTTCATTACTGATATTTTTAGGGTAACTGTTTCCAGGAAGAACACTTAATACTCTTGTATTAATCTCATTTTTTCAACGCTAGGCAATATATATCTTAAGATTACTTAAAAACACTAAAGACTTAGTTAAATTTTCACTATTTATTTATTTTTATTTGATATATGTTTCGCCTAGTCTGGCTTCTTCAGAAGAAATTTTAAACAAGTATTTAGTGTTTTTAAGTAATTTTAAAAATGAATTTTCATCAAGTGAAGACTGAAACAATCATCAATATATATATATATATATATATATATATATATATATATATATATATATATCTTTCACTTTCCTCAAAATAATTTCATTTCGAAACATCTTTATATGTTTGATAAATATCTTTGAATATGAGGTAATGAGATATAATGTTAGACATTTAGGACTTTTTTTTACCCGGTAATCGTTAGGGTAGGATTTCAAAATAAATTTTTGAAAGAGAACTGAATATCTCTTGACAGGTGAAATTTTATTGTTTTTTTTTCCAATTTTATGGGGTTGTATTTTGATCAAGTATATTTTTTGTTATAGTATATTGTATATTAAAAGGTTTTCTGTTGTGTTTCATTTTCTCAAGAAGTGAAAAAGAACAATATATAAAATTTTACATATGAAATAGGAACATCGGAAAGTTGTGTTGTAAAATAATTTTCATAAGGCTCAAGTTGAGAGTACGTGGAAACATCTGCGTCAAGCTGTTGATTCTCATTATGAGAGTTGAATATTAAATGTTTTATGCTTTGTTGAAAACAAACGTCCCAGAACGCAACATATTTTCTGCTGTCTATCTCATTTCAAAAGTAATCCAACAACAGCGCTCATAGACCTCATAATTAACAATAAATCTCGCAGATCTCTCAGCAGCGCATGCGCGTTAAACGTTAAACGTGTAAAATCTCAGGTGAGTAAAGCTATAAGAATTAATCAAAGCGTAGAGAGAGTGCAAATTAGCTGGGAATTATTCATGAATCCTCCGCTAATAATGGAAGTAGATTTGAGCAATAATTAGTCCGAACAGAGCGCTCTCTCCGCGTTACGGCAACGCCAACTTCAATGGGTGCGACGATGGCAAAGGCAACGGAGACGGCAAACGACAGCAAAACAGGGTGATAAGCTCGATGGAAATACTCGTAATTAGCTACACAACGAAATTGGACAAGTGAACTGGAAAACTCGTGGGCTCGCACCAAGTGTTTGCGTAATTTTCAAAATTATGTATTTTTTAATTCATATTGTGCTGCATTTTAAACACGATATGAGATGGCAAGTCGAAACTTAACAAAAAAAAATTCAAAAACCGACTGAAATCTTACTGCTTTAATTATTTAAGGCATATAAAATAAGGAAAATCGAGCGTTTGCTAACCTACTTCCAAAAAGGAGGAGGTTATCAATTGGCATGTTCTTTTTTGTCTGTATGTTACCTGATTACTTCTCCGGTTGTGAACCTATTTAAACAGTTAATTTTTTATTTAATAGAGTGTACATCCGGACTGGTGAAATTTCAGGGCTGAGAAAATCACCGGATGCAGGAACTGTAGACACTGAAAATTTTAATCGCGATTTTAAAAATTTTCTATTTACATCGCACATATATACAGTGTGGAACAGCCAAATGGAATAAATTCGATAACGAATAAAGGAGCGCGTGTTGAGAAAAACGTTTGGACACGTCGATTTGTATTTATAAATGCGAATTTCTTCAACAAAAAAAATTATATACGGTGTGTCATGGGGCAGTGGCCAATACAAACTTTCTTATTTTAAATGCAAGTCCCCGTATACAATTTATTTTTTGGATTCTCCAGAAAATTTTGGACATAATTCAAGTACAATCTCCTACACCTATCTTCAACTGGTTCGGAAATATTAAGTGTTTTCAGATTTATTACAAAAATTAACATTAAAAAAAGAAAATTATTTTATTTCACAAATTCGCTGCATTGCACTAAAAATCTAATAAGTAATACTGCTTATTATATTTGTATAATTAAAATAAAACAAAAAACCAGCAATGTCAATGTAGGAGGAAATTACTTTTCTGTTTTTTTGGGGAATAACACCACAATAGAAATAAAACGACGTATATTGCAGGAATACCAAACGTTTCAAAGTCTATTCTGACTTCTTTGTCAATGGCTTTATATTTATTGATGTAGATTGCTAAATGAAAATTTGATTTATGACTTTTAAAATTGACATTAGAAAATTTGTTGTTTTTAGATATACAGGTAGCACAAAAAATTCTAAAGATCATGAATTATAGTAACCAGCTTTCAAATTAGAAGAATTTGAAAGAGTTGTCTTTAGAATTTATAAGTGGCGTTCCTAATAATGTTAATTTTTGTAATAAATCTGAAAACACTTGATATTTCCGAAACAGTTGAACATAGGTGTACGACATTGTAGATGAATTATGTCTAGAATTTTCTGGAGAATCCAAAAAATAACCAATATACACGGACTTGCATTTAAAATAACAAAGCCACTGTAACATGGCTGTTAAATATCGATTTACATGAAATTGGTTCAGTTTTGCTGAGACGGGGCTTTTACTGTCACTAACTCCTTGCCTAATAGAAAATAATATTTCATAAGGTTTTCCTAGGTTTTCCCTTATGACTTATGACTTTTATGGTACATCAGAATTTCTTTGTTCTTATTTTTTTTTTATAACATAGTCGTACCTTCCAATTTGTACTTTGTCAATTCACATCATCTTTAGAATTTTTTAGTCCTACCCTGCAAATATCAAATTAATAGTAAATTTTCTTAGTTACGGTAGGTTTATTGTCAAATATTGAATGACTAATTGGGAATGCTAAATTTTTATGGCGATTTTAATTTTTAATTTATTTATTCTTTTGTTCTAATTTTTTATTGCCATAGAAAATTTGGTCTGATTTACACCCTAAAACGTTTGAAATATTGAAATATACACACTCTCCAGCAATTTTAGTGTTATTCCCAAAAAATTAAACAAATACAAAATCGGGATGCTACACCTATCTTTCAGAAAACACTAATTAATTTTATTAAATACATTTTTGGCTTATTAAGTCAACGCTCAACACATTCATTTTGTCCGTATAACTTTTACCTACCAATTTAAATAAAAAAAGAATGTAAACAGTACTCATTTTGTATAAATTAATTACCAACATTTTTATTATATTTTGGAAGTCGGTGTCAAGAAACAATCAAGTTTGGTTAAGCAGTAGATATATAAGTAATGCAAGATTTTAGGTTTGCTTCGCCCTGACTTCAAAAATATACTAGATAGGTGGGTAATTTTTTACAGAATGAGCACCTTTTATTATTTGTAATTTTTTACTTTGACTGTGGGTACTTAACAAGAGAGAATGTGCTATTTATTATATAGTGCTAGTTTTTTTAAAATTAGTTTGGACTTTTTAGTTCTATTTTGAGGTCGGTTAATATATTTTTAAAATAATTTTTTTATTGCTATATCAAAAATACAGTATATATGGAAAATTGTTAATATCTACTCGACGTGTACCCGACGTTACTACTGCATGCATTATCCACTTAACGGCCATGCAGTCGAAATTTAATATTAATTAATAATTACACCAATTTTTGTGCCTAAATTTTAATTTTTGTTGTTGTTTTAAATTTACGGACAAATAGTGAATATAACCACTGTAAGAAAGTTATATTTACTATAATGAATTGTGATAATATGCATGTCATATTTGCATTCAGCTTTATTGAAAGTAACTGTGTAGTTATCAGTATGGTTTTAATTCCACCAAACTGTGCACATTAGAAAATTTCAGCTCACACTTTTAATTAGAAGTAGGAGAAAACTTACAACATAGTGTTTTTTCCGTAACGCTATCAGAACGCAGTAAGACTGCCGAAGGATCACGAAACACGGAATTAATTTAATCCCGTGAGAGTGTTAACTCGGCTTGTTCATTTCCACCGTTCAACCTAAATAAAAATAAAGCAATTCTGCATTTGGAATTCTAGGGATATCCAACTAAGTTTTGGCTTGACCAAAATTACTTTAGACGAAACTTTCATTATAGCATGGTTGCTTTAACTGAACAAAGGAAATAAATATGGCGTTAGAGTTCCATTACTTGTTAAATTTTGTTTGTTGTTTCATTATTACTAAAATTTTTGATTAATGTTAATCTTTAAGGGTTAGTTCTTATACCAAATTCATGTGTATAATATAAAAAATAAGTAACTCCGACAGGTACTTCCTCGTGGTTATTAAATTGGCCTATAATTTGGTTAATCGGATTATTCAGGTTTGTTGGTGGTTTTCTTGGATTATTGTTTTTGTAAAGGATTAATCTTTTCCAAATAGTTGATAATTTTAAAGCTTCCTCTCTTTTATTTAGGATGCCACTATTTTTAATCTCAGTGACTTCTCTTATAATTCTGATTTGGAGTTTTCGATGTTGGCAAGTTCTTTTCAGCTGTTGAGGTCTATTTTATGTCCTGTTTCGTTTTCATCTCAAAATAATGGTGGTAATAAAGGTGGTATGTTTGTACTTTATGTTCATCCTGACGGGCGAATGTTCCACAGGATATACTGTAGGCTCCTTCGTTTTCTAATGGCATTTTGTCATTTAGTTTCAATAGCGTTTTTCCCTATTGCTGTTTGTGATTTGTATGTGGGCCAAATGTTATGTTTACATAGAATTGTGCCTTTTCTATCAGTTGTATCTCTAATACATAAGAAACGCATGAGCCACGTAGTCTTGGTCATCGTTTTTGTTTCTTTTTTCTTGTCCTATTGCTTGCCAATTGCTCTTTTTGAAGACGTGGTTGCCGTAGCCATTTTTTATTAGAAACCAACGCACAAGAAAAGAATAAATAGCTTTCAGAAAAGGGTCCTATTTAAGAAACCGTGTTTGGGTCACCCTGTTTATAGATGTTACAGTTAATTTAATATATCAAGAATGTAGATTTATACATTTTTGGACATAACTGTATGTGATAGCGTCTGTGATAGTAATTTCAATATACTTATGCCAGAACCTAATTCATTCCAAGGCAGAATGCATTATAATTAAGTGCATATAAATCGGCCCACTGCCAACTTTGGTTTTTAAGTATATTTTGTGATGTATTTATTGATCACACCAATAAACAATATATTCCGTTTGAATAACATTTTAGTAAGCTTTGATGTGATTATTTAAATTTTTTGCGGCTTCTTATAATTAAAATTATGAAATTAATTCATGAAATAAATTGTCTTTCTTTATTGCTGAGAGCAGTATAGATAATTAACAATTACTTAAATTAACGTTTAATATTTTATATTATGGGTTTGACTCTAATAAATATATATCACACGATTAAGCATAAATTTAAACGAGTTTGAAATTTTTTCTTATGGAACGTTAAACCACTCTTCTCCGACATTTTTTGTTTAATCTCAAACCATACATTTTATATTGGATTTAGGTCTGGACCACATGCTGACTATTTTATAACCCTACAATCGACCCCTGTAATGAAATCTTGCATAATTCTTGCTGTCACGGCGGACATAAATTCATTTCCAATATAGTCGAATTAACGTACCACATGATATATTCTCCTCGATGTATCTAGCAACCTCCTATCCGGTGACATTGGTTGTTCCTCCAGATGAATACAGGATCGGTTGCTGCTCTAATAGAAATTGCACCCCAAATCATTCATGAACTACCTCCATAATCACTTCGTTCTTCAAGAAGCAATTTTCAAATAGCTAACCTTGCCCCTGATTCAATTTTCTTCTTTAATTGGTACTACCATAAATACAGATCCTGATCTCATATAAGAACAGAATATAGCTCCACTACTCCATTGGCTAATTTAGATGTGCCCGTGCAAAATGCACCTTTTGAACAATGTGCAGGTGTTTTATAAGCCTATTTACTTTGATTAAATTTTCTTTACTGATAACCTTGTACTTGATGAAGCTGTTATTGCACTTGAAGCGCATTAAGGCGACAGTTTATTCATGTTCTTGAGAGAATAAATCTGTTATCGCAATCTGTTGTGTGCTGGTTTTTGTCAGTTTCCACTTTGCTTTTTGAAAGAATTCATTCAGAACGTTAATACAATATTCGAACAGCTACATACATTCTGTGAACAACTGTAGTAATAGGTCGACGACTAGGTAAATTAATTAATCTTAACACAGTCGATAACAAATCATTATAACCATAACAAAACTACAAGTCATTTGTTTACGCTGCGCCTACAAATATTCTTTTTATACATTTAATCTCACCTCAAAGTAGATTTGTGGAGATCTTTACTGAAATGATTCATTGTTCCATATCATCTAACTTTTTCAAAAGATTTGTATCACAACCGTCCGACAAATGTATCATTTGGAACTGGAGAATCCCACATTTCACCTCCTCAGTCGATCATTTCGGCCTTTGCATGAGTCAAAATGCGCGAGAAAATGATAGAAATGATGCATTGATTCAGTCATGATATAGTTCGTAACAAAAACATCCGAATTGTGCCGAAGGGATACGACAACGAAACTAACGAAACAAACTCAGGCAACACATAACTTTCTAGATCCTCGGGTGCATTCGATTATTTCCGGAATTTTTCACGGGCAGAGCAAGCATAGAATCTATAAAATCTGAAACGACCACCAATCAATAAATTACTACACTGTGCATTTTGATAAGAATATAGAGTCTTCCGGTGTTTAAGGTTAATTGTTAACTTTACATGTGATAATTAGACGCAAATTTCAATACTTTTTATGACCTACTGCAATTTTTGAGCTCTTCATTTCTCAGAAACTTTTATCTGTTTTTGTATAAATTTTTGCTAAATGTTTGTAGTTACTATTTTAACTTATGATGACATCTTATTTCGTAATTTTGTGTACTATAAGTTTCTATGTGCTATCAGTAATTCGAACATCTTGTCGGTTGTTTTATGTAATGAGAACCCTTGCTCCCCAGGACTAATAAATTTATCCTACTTAAGCCCTGCAGGACTAAGAAATTTCTCTTACTTTAAGCTGCCACGACTACGGAATTTTATCCTACTTTTAAATTTTAATTATTTTTCATTGTCTTATTATTGGAATATTTGAAGTATACAGACTTTCCAGTAATTGTGGTGTTATTCCCAAGTAATTCTAAAAGTGCAAACTAGAGATGTCACAACTATAATTCGGAAAACTTATTACTTATTTATAATTTTTAAGAAAATTTTCACTAGGTATGGAGTCCCAAAAATCCCAGAAAACACAATGTTCTATATGCAACCTGAAGTTTTCCTGTTTATAAATATCTGGCCTTTAAAAAATATTCATAACTATATGCACAATTCTGTTACGAAGTCCTTAAAAAAAGGTATTAGTTGCAGTGAAGTATTTAAAAGTTGTTTTTATACACTTTTTATGCGTTTTAGTTTGTAAAACCATGCCATAGGTTTGTGATAAGATTTAATATAAATATGTTTATTGTAACTTCGTAAGGAAATTGTGTTGCGCATTTAAGATATACCTAAGAATTGTGATTTAAACTATGTATGTGTTCTAAAATAATTGAGTTGCTTCATTATACTATTTAATGAGAACCTTCGTAAGTGCCTTGCAGTTAATTCTTATAATTAAGATGTAGGTGTCAACTAACGTAAACAATATAGCATTTAATATTAAAGTAACATTTTCTACACTATACTGACAGTTTAAACTACATAAAAAAATATTTAAATTTACAATGTCACCTTTTACAGTTATTACTGTCAAATCTATTGTAGTCAATACCATTTTCTATCTTTGCATTTTATCTTACAAATAATTTATTTGTATTATACGGTCTTATTGTTACATTTAGGCAAGGTATTGTGTTTGGATACAACTTAACTATTCAATACTCTTGGTATTCTAGATATGCAACATTTACATCCCACTGTAACAAGGTAGCTTTTACCTAAAATAAAAATGTATTTGATATCTAAAGGTTGGGATTCGATACAAAATATTGTTAAAGTCAATTGTTTGTGCACTCAAGTGTACATTTAGATTTGACATTAAAAAAAGACTATATCTTAATTTATAGAGTAGTAATAAATATATTTGTTTCATAAATATCTTATAATACATTTTGTTTTGGTTATATATAAGACGAATAAACAAAATTTTACCCTAATACAGATTCATCGGTATTGTGGAATAGATGAAGGTAAACTGGAAAAAGTCCCCTACATATCGATCATTATTAGCAATATGATAAAGCTGTTACACGGAATTACTTAATCCACTAAAACCCTCTAGCCGGCTCTATCTCAATATTCCCGCCTACTCAATCAAACAACGTCAGAACACGTATTAAGTAACGCCAACCATACATGGGTGAACAACTTCGAGGTGTACCATTAATTGTGTCATTGAGGATAGCGAAATCAACTTCAACTTAAAATAAGCAAGCCAAACCGAAGCTCCTCTAACTGGAAACCGCTCGGTGAAGTGTTTGCCGGGACCCATCTCAACACTAACATGATAAAAGGGGACAATGATAGTTTCTGAATGTATTCCCGCGTATCATCTACATGCAAATTTTCGACCCCTCGGTGGCCCCCATCTGGCCCGCCCGTCGGCCCAGGTCTTGGTAAATGAGATTACCGCCGCAATGAATCTTTGGTTGTTGTTGAATCTGTCAAATTCGATGAGGAGGGCAGAATTATTTTCATCCATCAAGTTGGCGGTGATTAATCGTCCACTGGATGTTGTGGACAGGTGGCACAATGGTGCGGCTCTGGATCGTCCGCGTATATACGTCCGTATGGAGACGTATAATATAAAACGTCAATCCTTGTAGGTACGGAGCTGCATCAATCTCGTGTAGAACGTTTAATTTTACTCCCTGAAGATGGTTTTAATAAAAGTGCTTAAACAGTTTCAGGTTAAATTTCTTCGTAGAAGAATGTGTATGTATGTAACATGTTAACTGTTGTTTGTTAACATCATTGTTTTGTTTACAGTGTGTTCGGTAAAATTCTTGAGGTCCTATAAAAACTATGTTAAACGAACTGATTAAAACAACCTTGAACAAGGATCTACGACCTCTAGTTTCCGCTCAAATTGTCGATATTCAGTTAGACAGTGTTATGATAAAGTGCTGCATCAAAGTCACAAGTCGGGTAATTTTCTTTTTTCAAAAAACACCTAAGCTGTCATGATAGTTTTTACAATTCGTTAGATGTTTAAAAAAAAAAGAAAAACTATATTTATCAAAATGATGACGTGATCGAATGTTTTTTCCAATGGTAAGCTGTGTTCCCTAGCTCCATTAGATAGATGAAATTTATCTACAAATAACAACATACATGAATCAAGGAGTTGCACAATAATTTTTGATAGAAACTACTAATCAAAGTCAATTAAGAGGATTTATTACATTTCCATGAATTTTGAAATATTGTGGTAGTCACACACACAGTCTACATAAACTCAGTTCTTTAAAATGCCGCACAAGAAGAAATCCACTAGTTTCAAATCTGGATATCTTCCCGGCCCTCAATTGACCATCGTTTACCAATTCAACTTCCATTAAAAGTGGTGTACAGAAACCTTTTTACTTAGAAACAAAATTAATTGAGGATTTAACTGTTTCACACTGTGTGGACCGCTTGAAATAAGTCACGGAGAATTAATATCTGAAGGAGATATAAATAACGCTCATCTGTCAGATTGCTATTAAAAAAGTAAGGTTCGATTAATTTGGTGTTTAGTATGCCTGCCTGGGTTCTTACTATATACTTACTGTTTGTACTCAATGAGAATTTACCTAAGACCTGTGTCAACAACTGTGACGATTTATTGCACCATTTAAACAAAAAAATAGCCCCATCGAAAAACGGCGTTTAAATATTTCACAAAACTGTATTCGTCGATCAGGATTATCTCCTGTCAGCTCAAGAATGAGGTGCACCCTGAAAGGATAAAATTTCACTTTTTTTGAATAATTTGCAATAAATGGTTGACTTAAATTATCTACTCCAGCAATTTCCGTGGTTTATGTGTGAGAATTTTCTCGTAAAGTTAAAAAAATAGTACGTAACCCTCTGGTTGAAGTACGTTGTCATTTGCAGAAAAAGGTACTCTATCAAATGGGTCAAAGAACGTTAAAACTTACAATTTGGAAATAAATTCGATGATGTCAACACTTTGACAAATTGATCTATTTTTGACATATGTCATCAGTAGCGTAAAATAATTAACCCCTGACAACACGAAAGTATAGATACAAGGAGTCCGAACGTAATGTTAAATAAATGGTAGCATTTTAGGGGACAGAATGTTTTGGGGGTAGAGCGCGCCACTTTTGACGAAGTACTCGTTTAAATCCTTACGCGGGTAATCTTGTTGACAGCCACCTGACAGCTCTGAAAATATTATTTCGATAATCTGCAAAGCTAAAAATGTGTGATATTAGTAAATAAATAAATACAATTAACCAGCAGCAAACAATTTTATTTAAAAAATAAATAAATGTTATCAGGTCTTTAAGAATTAAAATTATAGTTCATCTTTTGTCTCTACGTGTTAAACTATTAAACAAACCGTAAGTGAAATAAAGAATTTAAACATAGTTTCTGCAAATTAAGTAGTAAATATAAATTCAAAAATGGATAAATACCTATTTATTTCAGTATTACAATGCTTGATAATAGGAAAGTAATTAATTGATTACAATCAAATATATTATTTATTAATCGTATTAGTTATAAATAAAAGACGTTTAACATTTAAATACCAAACAATTTAGATTTGACAAATACACTAGTGTATACAATACAATATTTATTAACAACACTAGGTTACTCATGAACTTTGAATATACCCACTTTATTATTTTTAGGTTAAACAATTACACTTAATTTTATAATTTTAATAATTTCGACATTCGACAGCGCGTATTTACGTTTGATAATAATAATAACATCGGTACGTCCTGAACATTTGCGCAGCTAGTGGCCACTTTAGCCACATTTCCTTGTATCTATACTTCGTGCCTGACTTTCGGCATTTTTCACTAAAAATGAACACTTTTGTGAATTCCGGTTCATAAGCCCGAAATTAGACCATTTTCTGACTATCCAGGTATTATGTTTGTTTTTCTAAATATAATTGTGGCACATATACTGTATGTTTATGGATGTGTTGGAAATAATGCCAGACTTTAGGAAAAATCTGTATGTTTGAGATCTTTCAAAAGTTTGACGATGCTGCAGTGTATATATATAGTCACATGTTATTCCCAAGTGTGATGTTAATCCCAAGTGTGATCTTATTACCGAAAGATCCATAAATACAGGGATTACATTAACTTCTAGAGTAAAAATCTTTTGCTGAAAACCTTGGATAATCAAGTAGGTCGTCATGAACTAGGCTAAATTGATTTTCGAGGTAGACTTGCGGCATTTTTTGCCTTGACAAGGAAAAACCTGAAATCTCTGCGTTTTAACGAAAAACTTGACAATTAGACTATCTGAAATTTGAGTGTAGTCACAGCATGATTTTAAAGTCTAATTTTGGTTCACCTCAGGATTATATTTCCCAGTACTCAGAGCGGTCTCCTATCCACCACTTGAAGAGGCGTCCTGGCGGAATCAGAAATTCGACAAGGATTTATCAGATCGGTTGGTACAAGTAACGTAGGAAGAGGAGGCTAATATGTGGAATTTGTAGAGTACTTAAATTACCCAGGGAGTTGGGGTGTCATTTCAGATATATTACAATTGCAAAGTAGGTACCCTGCTTATTTTTATTTTCTTTGAATTCACTTTAAATTCTGATTCGTTTGGAATATTTGAAATATGTATTATTTCCAGCAATTGGGGTGTTATTCCAAAAAAAAATCAGAGAAATACAAACCAGCGATGCCACAACAAGACTTTTAACTGTTTAACTTCAGCCCGGTATTGGAAGGAATAACAATGAAAATGACCTCACGTTGGAATACCGACGACCTGGACTGGGTACTGTACGCGTACAAAAGAATGACACCTCGAAGGGAGTATTCCATATCTCTGACAGATGCAGTAACCTGAAAATTTAATCTTGACATTCTGTCCTAGGAGTGACGGGACAACAGTATTTACTCGGAACGGCTCCAGATTCGGAACCTCTGTGTGCTAGTTTCCCTGAAAGTCTCAGATGTCGGTCTTACATCTCCCGTCTACAAAGTTTATTAGAGTTGAAAACTACACCCAATTATGCTGAATCAGTAAAAATTATAATACATGGAAAATAGATTGGAATTAAATTAAAATAAATATCTGTTAATAAACTTCAAGATAGAAGTTCTCAATTGGTCTCTATATACAGTGTGTCTTCATAAGTTGGATTCAACGGAAAACGTTCTTATCAATATTATTTAGAGAAAAAGTTATTCTTCATAAAAAGATTTGCATGGCCAGAAACATATAGTGTAATCACGACGTGTCACTTTTTCTACGTATGCGATGTTTGTCAGCAAATATAAATTTTGCTTAAAAGTAAAATATTTTTATTTTTGACAATATCTAAAATTCTTATCAAACACAGTAATTAGAAATATATAATGCATCATATTATGCCACATCACTAAAAATTGTATAATAAAAATTCATATCACTTTTTCAAATTGTATAGTAGGTTTGACAAAGAATATAAATTATGTTTAAAAGTAAAGGCACTCTATTTTTAATAACAACTCAAATTGTTATCAAAGTTTATTAGGATTGAAAACTGCGTCCTATTATGCTATTTCACGTAAAATAAAAAATGATGATACTCAAATCGTCTGCATTATAGTTGATCCACCTAAGTTGAAATCATTTTCAAAACTTTCTTAATACATATACATATTAAGAAAATAAGATACTTTGCTATATTCAACAGTAAACGAAGTTGGTCAAAATAATAAATGTTGCTTAAAGTAAAATACCTTATATTAGACAATATAGAAAAAATTATTTAGTTTTGCAACCTGCATCCATTTAAGCCATTCCATCTTTAAAAGTAGTGAAATAAATATATTACAAATACCAAAACCGAGTTCAAAAAAGTAATGTAACTAAAAAATATGAAATATTTTTTTACTGCAAAAATTAAATACTTTTCTAAACTCGGTGCCAAGTTACATTCAAAAGTTGTACATGGCAAGTTCGCTATTCAACTTCAGAAAAGTATTTAATTGTTGAAGTAAAAAAAATACTTAATGCTTTTTAGTTAAATTACTTTTTTTGAAGTCGGTTTTTGTTTTTTAATGTATTTATACTGTGACAAATGATATCATATACTGTGGCCCTATTTCTGAGCTGTTAAATTTAATCATCCAGTATTTCAAGCCAAAGATTGGCGACTCTTCACTGACGACTCAAAAGTAGTGAAACTACATAAAAGGAATAAACTGGATCCAGTTTCATAGGTCATTCCTCTAAAATTTAAGAAAGAATATGAAAATATCAAACTTGGTTCAGATCAAATTTTGTATTTTCAACAGAAGTTGACACTGTGTGTGGAATGGAAGCTAATAAATTGTGGATACCACAAGTATATATTGTTTATTTTCAGACAGTCGAGCAACAAATTAAGAAGGCAGAAGAAGGACTGTCCGTCAAGAATAAATATGACTCTAGAAAAAGAGAACCTCGTTTATATCATTCATATTATTCTTCTGCATATTAGACTTGCGCTACAAAACAGTCTTAGATAAGAATGGTGTTTATTTCAAATATATTGGTCAATTTGTACAGGAAAACTAAAAGCTGGCATTTTTGATTGTCCACAAATCAGTTCTTTTCTAAACAACTATAATTTCACAAACCATATCTCAAGTTTAACTGGAAGCATGGACAAGCTTTGTACCAGTTACTAAAAGGATTTTCGAGAATAACATTTATTCCCAAATAACCGAAAAAATTATTCAGGTTTTCGAAAAATTAGGAGCTAAGGCAAAGAACATGAATTAAGTCAATAGATCTGGATATTGAGTATAGCACCACCATCTCAGAAAAACAAACAAAAAAATTTTAAGCGCCACATTAGCCATTACGTGCTTTGGAAATTGGGGTATTGAAGCAACCCCTAAATTGTTCTAAGGAGCAAAAACCACCCCTTAAAAAAATACCAATTTTAAATTTAGCATCTATTAAAATTACTACGATTTACGAGCTCTTTCCTGGTTAAGCCATAAACATCTAAAAAGTTCAATTGTGGTGATAACAACCCGCCAAGAAAAGCTTCGAATTTTTGATTAATAATTTTGAAAACGGACTAGCATAAAGTATAGCTAGATTACAGCTTTAACGGTAATACACGACAACATTCAAATTCTGGAAGGGGTAGCAAACTCACCCCCCAATTACTTGGAGTTTCCTCAAATTTTAGATTTATAAGGCATTTTGAAAAATACCAGCATTGTTACGATTCTTAAAGCTTTCCAACGGTAGTATACAGACTACATTCAAATACTGGAACGGTGCTATACCACCCCCCAATTATGACGTTCTCAAATTTTAATTTCAAAAATCAAAAAATACCAGCATTGAACTACGATTTAGCTTATCACAAAAAAGCGTTTGTAATATACGATAAAATTCCGGTAACATCTGGAAGGGGTGCAAACCACCCCCCATTGTGCGGTTTTTTCAAATTTTATGATTTAGACAATCTTTGGTAAGTATATACCAGCAATCCGTTTGCCAGCTTTCCACGGTAATTACTACATTCAAATTATGGAAGGGGTGCAAACCACCCGCCAAGGTTTGCTCAAGGAAATAATTTTTTCAGTGTTGGATAGCCTAACTCACTAATAATATAAGCACTGTTCTTAATTAATTATTCATTATGCGGTTTGTACACCAGTAGTAGTTGCCAATAAGGATATCAGTAATGAAAAAGACGGTATTATCGGTTACTAGAATCGATCCCCAGTATTTTTTCTAAAGCATGTTTAAGCCGATTTTCAAATAAACACATCGAAACAGAACGTTATTTTTGGCCTATTGATTGAAAGGTATTTTCATTTTAGATCGCTATTAACAGACGTGACTGATCTAAACAATATGCCTTCTGCCGCTGTTTCAGAGAATGGCCTTTTTCAGCATAAAAAACTAAGTTTTTTTTGAATACACTGAGTGGAATAGATTGGAAAAGTTCTCTGATAATTTTAACATTTGATTGGTGCCACTGGTTCTAGTCGAGAATACAGTTTATTAAAGCAGTAGAACATTCGAATGCATGTATTTTTATTGCGGGGGTTCTTAATTTGTGCTTAAATACATAGTAATTACGCCTAACTAGCTGTCTCTCTTTCGTTCAAACTCAACTTTATTAAGCAATTAATTTCATCTTCATACTATTTAACATTTCTTTTTAAATCAAGTACGTTCGCAATTCTCTCAATAAGTGGAGCAAATGCGAGAAATAGTTATTTAGAATAATATCCTATCAATAAACATTTCCTTAACAAATGAGAACGCAAACTGTTGTATACTCCTAGAAATAGAGGTTGCGATCTATTCAACAAACATACCCGGTAGACAAATGACACTGGATTTTAACAAACTACATTTGAGGACATAATAATTTTTCTAACCAGTAATTTCATCGTCCATCATTTACAGGTAGGAATATGGCACCTGATAACATTTTGTTTAATTCATTACAAATACTAGTAATCTTTTAGGTATTCCATTTGTAAATTTTGGGTGAGGCTCGATGAAAAATTTGATTATGTGGGTACAAAAATAATAGTTGAAAGAATAATAACGTGCCCTCTCAGATACCAAACTCTGTTTTATATTTCATTGGTATAGATTTAGAAATTCCCACACCATTTTAACATTTGGTAATTTTAGCTTAGGTAATATTTGAAAATTTTGGGAGTTTGAACTTAATTTTTTAACTTTTCAATACTCGTTTGGCGAATGAAAATGCCGATCGGGAATACATCTGTGCATTTCGTATACATAAAAATAATAATACTAAGTTTCTATTTGAGGCAACTAAGTTTTCAAATTTCAGTATAATTAAAAAACTTTAGGTAATTCCATTCAAACTTCGAGCAATCAATATTTGACGAAAACCGAGTTGAATACCAAAACAGAAGAAACGGTGAACAACCGTGGTCCATTAAGATTGTTACACTTTTCGTTACGATTCAATCTTAAAAGACATAATTCTTAATCAAGCCGTTATTTATCCGAATAATGCACATTGACATAGCCGTTTTTAAACAAGGATAGCATCGTTGATATTACGCCGATACACCATTTCAGAGTTTTCAAATGGTCCTGGTTCTAAACCTTTGCCGCATAAGATAATATTTAATATTTTCGTTGAGTTTGAAAATTCTACAACTACAAATTTGGTGTGGATTGTTTCTTAGTACAAAATTTGAAATCTTCGATGACTTACTATATCCTTGAAGAGCTTCTAAATCGTGAGGCTGTCAATAAACAAAATACATAATACTCAGAACTACTGGGAAATATGCATCATTTCAAAAATTTTAATGTAGTATAACATTCGGCTCGTAAATCGTAGATCATGCTAAACATAAAATTAGTGAATAAACTGCTTATTTGGGGGGTGGTTTTGATTAACTTCTGTACAATGTACGTTTAATATACCAAACTGGCCAGTCGTAGACAGGTATTTTTTTAATTATCTCGACAATCATAAAATTTGAAAAAACTGTCATAATAGCTATGTCAGTATTTTGTTGTCTTTTAATGTTTGGAAAGCTCACTTATGCTGGTACAAAAAATATATATATAAGACAGAAAAACAGTCAAATGGGGGGTGGTTTGCACCCCTTCCTATTTGAATGTGGTCGTGTAAATACCGCAATTTTATTTGATGAAGGTAAATCGTTATGTTGGCAGTATTTTTAAAAATTGTAAACCAGACTCGCCCCAATTTACTGTATAACACCTCTTCCAGTAATTTGAAGTCAATACCGTTGGAAAGCTCGTAAATAGTGATCATGCTGGTATTAAAAATAAAAACCAAATTTTAAATAATTAGGGGTGGTTTGCACCCCTTCCAGTAATTTATCGTTAATCCGTTAGCTCAATTTGTTTATCATGCTGGTATTTTTTAAAATCGTATGATCATTTTACTGATCCTGAATTGGAGTTAGTCTCCCCTTCCAGAAACTTGACTGTTGTCGTTAACTATACATAAGCTCTCGTAAATAGGTAATTTTCAAATATCTTTAGTACTTGCATCAAAGTGATCCTCGCAACAAAAATGCAGTTGATGATTTTGTATATTGGATATGGTAAACATTAATAGTTTTTAAGTTTAAACATTAACAAATTCGGGGGTGGTTTTTTTAGACAAAAGGGACGTTCAATAGTAGTTATCCTAGTATTGAGACGTCACAAAATGGTGAGATGGCGTTGCTAACTTTACATAAAGAACGCCAATAATTTTTTCCACTTTAGCGTTCCATACTAAATATTGAGCTTCAATTTAGGTAAAAATCAAGAGCTCCTAAATATAATTATATTAATTTAAGTTTCTGTAAAATGGCGGTGCTAACTTTAACCAGACAAGCACCAGTTTAAAAAGATTTTCGGGAATAAGCAATTTCCAAATAACCACAAAACATCAGAATTAGCGATACGATGGAGATTGGGTATAGTACGTCACATTTACCATTGTGCTTTGGAAAGGGGTACTTATTTGATTGTTTTTTAATAAATTTTATCATTATTCAATTTTTTATAATTACTAGCTAATTTTTTGAGAAAACGGAACCTAGATATTAAAAAATTTCTCAGTAGCCTCACCTTCTTGGACTAACATTTATTCTTAAAGTTATAGTATAGTTAGGAACAACTGAGTTTTAACTCAAAAATCAAAAAATAATTGAATAATCGATACAAAAAAGCGTTTGTAATTTAAATCCGGTCACCCACGGATGAAGACACTTTGGTAAATAGAATGTGCCACCAAAATGGAGATTTACACGCAATTAACAGCCTTAGCGTAACATAATTATAAGCACTGGTAAAGGTTAAAAACTAAAGAAGTAATACGTTACTTGGACAATCGACACTAAAAGTTGTACCGAAATTAAACACATAATTCCTATATTAAATAATGGTGGATGCGCCTGATAGTTGTATTGTTATCCAAAGTAAATATAATTTTTTTAAAATAGAGTGGAAGAGAAAGATTTTTCAGTTTACTTAGTCCTATGAAAACTAGGTAGAACTCGAATGCATGTTTTACTTGTTTTGGTCAGTGTTCCTATAGCTCTCTCTTTACAAAGTAAACGTAATTTGTCACCTTCATACTATAACAATAATGTTTGTTGCGAGAAAAATATAATAATACCTTAATTCGCAGTATATTCCAGAGATTTGACAAATGCCTTTTTGTACATTTGAGGCTTTTAGAACTGAAGACTCCCCCTCTTGGGGACGCTTGGAAGAATATTTTGATTGGAAGACTCTTTATAATTGAAATTATGAAACAACTGATAAATTGTTAAGTTCGAAAGTGATAGTTGACGTTTTCTTAAAACAAACATGTATATAGCTGCTGATAAATCACTTTGTGAAAGACTCGAACAACAACTAACAAACTTTCAAGTAATAAATCTTGATGAAAGAACCGAAGCTGACATAATTAAAGCATCTCGTGAGCCTTAAAACAATTAAAATTAGTTGCGGCCCAGGCGAGTAACCTTCATTTATCTTTAAAGACTGTAGCTGCACTTTACTTGAGCTGTTATGGTATATTTTTCAAGTAATTACATTAGCTAAACTGTTTTCTATCGTTAGAAACGGTATGTTTTTTTCATGGAGTCTGTGATAGTCTTGTATATCGAACATTTAATATTCAGTGCGAATCTTGAATGCTTATGATTGTAACGTTTCGAAGTATCTCTATAAAATGTATACTACATGGGTTAAGCAGATAAGTTAACAGTAACCAAATATGAAACACTAATCTCTAGTGAGGACGTTTTCTGTTGAGACTCAATATCTAAAACTATAATTAATATTTTATGTAATAATAATGACTTTAAAACAGATGTCTTTATTTATAATCTTGATAAAAGATCTTGCAAAACATAGGTACTTTCTAAGATCATCTACTTGCCTAAGCATATACACCATGCAGTTCTTGTGTCAAATATTTGTATCCATAACTGCACAAATTTGATCGGCCCATCTTGAGCCTTGATGTTTGTTTTATAAACATTCTCCATGTAGTCTTCACCACATACAATGATGCTATTTTCGTCATTACTATCTGATGGTTTTGGTTTTGGTTGGTTTGGAACTACATTTTAATTTTCATGTTTACCAAATATAATTTTCTTTGTTGATTATGTATGGCCTTTCTGGATTATATTTAGCAAAACAATTTGGTATCATGATTTCATTAGATTGTCTTGTTTTCTTTCACATGATTTATTTTTTTATTACTAATGTAGTTAACTTAAACAGTACTTTTTGGACCATATTTTATATCTGAGTACTTAGTTGCAGAAATTGTCTTCAAATTTGTATTTGTGGTTACTCCGGTGTTTTTTTTTTGCAGTGGGATAATTCGGATTTTAAATCAAATTCATATCTAGTATAGGAGGATCTGTTCCTGGATCAATTTGCGCACTCCGGGATTCAGAATATCTAAATCTTCTTGTAGTTCAGATTTGTTTATGCGTCATTGACATTAAATGTCTATTGACCAATTTTCCAATTTTCCAGATATTTGTTAGATGTCGAAAATGCATCCACACTGATTATTCAACCATTAGGTAATCTGTTTGCATTAATGAGACCTGAATGAACTACTATGCATTTTGTGCATTCCGTAGGATAGCAAGCCCAATAAAATAGCATCAATTCTATGGCAAAACTGTGACTTTCAAGAATTCTCTATGTAATAAATGGCTCTTTAAAGTTAATAAACCCAGAAATGCAATTCAGTCATTCTGTTGTACAAAAGTTGTGAGATTATAATTTTATGGTAAAAATATACGACGCCAGGTCCAAGAGGTTCCTGCACTCAAGAACTGTTAGTTACTTCTACACGATTGTCATCCACAATGCATGACATGATCTTGGGTAAAATCACATTTTGCATGTATACTTTTAAAAGTCATAAGAGTGCTCGCATTTTTTCAGTTTTTATATTGATTTTAATGAAATTATGGTGAATTTTATTTGGATAAACAGTAAAAATATTTTTATTATTAAAAGACATAAATACTAAAACTGCTGTTTACATGTTTAATGCGAGAATTATTTGTTCATAGACAATCCCTCCATTTATATTTGATATTTGAAATTCACATATTTTTCACATACAACTAATTTGTCATAATGATTTATCCAAATAGATTTCGTAAAATTAAATTAAAAAATAAGCTAATTTTCATTTATTAAATTCTTTATAATTATGAAATTGTCAGGTGTTATGCCGGTAGCATTAGTGGGTTTGAAATTGTCTCTAACCACAGTTGAAACAAGATATCGTTGGGCATAAAACGCTGAATTTTCTCTGCCTTAATTTATTCTCTTATGACTTTCACGCCCATTCAGCAGAGACTCGCATAGTCAGTGTATCATTTGGACAAACCAGACTGTTCAGATTAAGATTATATCTGGCAAATTTCTTAAACCAATACAGGATTTTACTGAAACCCATAATTCGTCTATGTTTACAATTAGTAGATTTTCTCAAACTAGTAAATGTTGTTGATTAAACGTAGAACATGAGAAAATGTTCAAACCGATACATATAACATTTCTTTAACAGAAAGTATTTTCCTTTTGTTTAAAAATCAAAGTAGAATAGGGCCTTCTGTCAAACTCTGCTGTAGCTGAACATCATCACGAAACGGGCCACCAAATCCTCTTCGACCCTGCATTCACATTTTAACACAAATCTCATCAACAAAATAGGTCTCTTAGATTACCTACTAATAAAATTCCAGGAACGTATTCAAAAAATATCATCACAACCATAAAACAAACCAAAATAAAATAATCCCTTTAAGTACCTCCTACCCTTCTTTTACTTGGAATTTCAGGGGGCTAATTATTATTTCATCATTTGACAAGTTCAACAAAGTGAAGTTTGTTTGTGAGAAAAAGACGGAACAAATGTGTTTCCCGTAAGTTAAGAAACATTTGTATTTGCTCACCCTTGAAAAAGCCCCTTATAAGTGTTTGCGAAACGTCGGAAAGCTTGGTGTATATATTGGTTCAGATATATAAATAAATTAATTCGAAAAAATGACGCGGTGACTCTGGCCGCGAAAACCTACGTTCTCATTAGATTACGACAATTTGAATTATACATTTAACAAACACAAGCCAAAAATGAACATAAATTGTAAAATTACCACGGAACAAGAAATTCTCATGAACAAACAGAATAACCGAGTTCCATCTCAGGAACCAGAGGAAGTGAAACAGGTGCTTCTTCGTGAAGACAACGTTGCCTATGTTCCGAGTTTCTAATGATGTGAATTGCCAAAAGATGGCACACTTCTATTAATGTATAATACAACTTTGAAACGACATCTATAAATATAACTTCGTAATATAATATGGTTGACAATATGCTGTATACGAATAATACAGACAGTGTAGTGTCTGATGCAATGTATTAACACTACTATACTGCTAGGGGAGGTGGCGGGCTTAAAGATGACCGCCAATCATATATACTCTACTTTCTTATAAATACTTTGAGTCATATGCGCATATCTGAGAGAACGTTCAACATTAAAATTTTACATCCGACAAAGATAATGAATGCAAAAAAATATAGATTTGTTACTGCGGTTGCATACAACGGATAAAGTAGTATAAAAGCAAACAAAACCTATTTACTCTCTTACTGAGTCTATGTCACTTTCCGTAACGGCCGACTATGAATTACGCAATAACGTAAGGTTTGTTTCTCTACTGTTACAGTCTTTGAAAACAAACAGTACAGAAAAGATTAGCGCAAATTTGTTAAAATATCACGTACCTACTTATATTTTTAAGTCAGGGGTATTTTTAAATTGCCATATCTCCCAAAATGGAGTGCAGCAGTAATTCCCAAGCTGGGATATTCCAAACTGAGCAACTGATTGGTTAAATTTTTTTACAGTTTTATGTCAATTGTTTTATTATTTCCAAACATTTTGGTAGTTTTTTGCATCTTTGCAAAAAGTTAGATTTAATTTTTTGAAGATGACATAAGTTTCACGTTAAAGTACCTCCAAAGTAGTAGTTGAATTGTAACATCAGACCGAAAAGTAGTTTAAAATTCCCAAGTTTTCAAGTGAAATGTTATAGTTTACTGAATAAGCGTATTCGCTCATTTGCTGTACTAACTACATTGAAAGTGCATATTTCTAGAAAATGTACCAAAGCTAGGTTTGTTATGACATACTGTCGGTTTCTTAGATACGTTTTACGTACCTTGTTTAGTAATGTCTTCGTCTGTATTCTTATCCAACCACAACGGGCCCCCGCTGATTTCGGCATGACAGACCTTTTTGGGAAATTTTTGTGTAACGCTCTTGACCTTGCCTGGTAATGCCACATTTTGTTGTGGCGGAAAATTTTCGGTGGTTTCGGACGTCTATAAGAAACATTTTCCGATTTATGGATACAACCTCCATTGATCATCTACTCGTATTACATAGGTAAATTAGTTTCTTACACTTAAATTGGATTTGCTAAATTTGGATTACCAAAATTTTAACTTTTCTAATTTTCACAAAATTTGCAAGAAAACGTAACCTACAGCCTACATTTAAAAATATATTTGTAATGGAAAGTGAACTTCTATCTATCAAATTATATTCTAATGGTATTAATTCATTCTAACCTTTTTGATCACTCCAGCTAAAAATGGTTAAATTTATGACCCTTAGTATATGCAGGAAAGTAGCAAGTAATACCAAAAGTTATCAGCCAGCGCAAAATTAATTTTAATCAAAATTTCTCCATTTCCACGTAATTGTTTTAATTACAGAATCGGCTGCTCCGCCAAAGATTTCCTTTTAGTGGTTCTTCTCCTTCACTCGTAAATATTCCTCAGATAACTTCTCATCACCTCAAATTAAACAACTTTGTGAAAACTAAAACTAGTTCAGAGTCAGCGGCAATCTTCAAACCCTAAGAAGGTTGCCGTGATTTCAAACGATGCGATGGAGAAGTAATGAGACGTCGACATCGGAAGTCCCAGCAAAAACGATTAATCTTACGAGGAGTATTCAAAAGGTAAAAGTTGGTACTGTACATGAAAATATTTAGTTAATTATTTTATAAACCCGGACTCAGGAAATGCTGAGCTGGGTTGGTCTTAATTTCTGAACAAGCGATTCGGAGAGTGAGAATATCATTCAAAAATGTAAAATCAACAAATGTTTTCGTTTTGCCACATTTTCTCTAAGAATTATCATATTTTCCTGGATCTTATTGTTTCGTTTTCACTTTAAGCAATTTTACTTTGATTGTTTCATTTCCTCTCCTAGTGGACGGGAATGGCTTTGCTCTAGTGATCTTGTTAGCTAGAAACAACTAAAATATATTTTTCGAAATATTTTTGAGTAGTAATTATACATATATACAAGATAGCCGTACTTACTTCGATTTCACTTTTCACTATTTCTGTGTATTTCTTACTTCATAGAGTGTCTTTAAGGGAGAACAGATCGTTTGATAAAAAATGCTCATAAATTGTCATAGACCACTACCAACTAAAACGAAATTTTTTTAGCAATTCAAATAACCCAAATTTATCATTAAATGTGACTTCCGGTTAAGATGGCAGCTGCACGTGTGTGCATGTCCTAAGTTAATAAATTAGTCCCCTACAGAATAGTGAAAGTCGTTTTTGAAAATATTCCTTCTCAATACCTTTGGCATATTAATACAAGCTTTTGAAGTGATTAATGACGCTCTAAGTGTGATTAGTGATAAGTAGGGTTCAGTGATCGTTAAGCTAGAGGTCCTAGACTGTCCCGATCGTGTAAACAGATATACTTTATTACATAATTTCCGGATAAAACTATTGATTATGGTCAATAAGGTCGTTAATATCAAGACCACAACCTGCCTTGAAGGCGACAGGCCTAATAGGCAACCTTGAAAGAAGAAGATCATTAGTTAACTAATTATAAATGTGACCACCATTTTTACCGAAAGTCGTTCAATAACTTTTGGTTGTATTTATTTCGTGAGTCAAATAGTGCTATTATTGAAAGTTGTCTTCTTCTCACGAAAATGAATGTATCTCTTATCGTATAGTCTTTTGTTTTGTTGCCTATATCGGACTTATGATTGGTTTTAACCATTTGGATATGGCCATATGACACGTTTTAAAAAGAATAAGTAGCGTTTGAGCCACAATTAATGGATTTTCGGAAACTCTAGATAGATAGGGTTATTATTCTATAACTAGGGTTGCCAGAAGAATTTTATCCAAGTTCCATCTATCCACAAAATTGACATTATTTGATAATTTTTTTCTCATTAAAAAACATTTATTATTATTAAAATATAAAGTTGTGAGAATATGCAGAATTTCGAATGTACCTGCAATGCCGTGAGTCGTTTAAAAAAGAAACTTCTCCATTTCTTTAAATTTAACCTCCTCTAAATTTTATTAAACCATGCCACCCATTCATGATTATCACGTAACGTTTCAAAATAATGTGCTAAATGAAACATAAATTTAAATAAAGTTATTATCACATAATAAAAACATTAAAGTTAATTTTGAAGATTGTCAGTGCGATAGAATAAAAAAAGCTTTAACTGCTATGTGTAGACCAACTGTTAATTCAGTAGCCAAAGCAATGAAAATTTACCTATTTGCCATAAATAGCCCAATTTGGCAATCCTGCAGTGACTTTCATTTGTATAAAATCCTTAAAATGTAAAGTTATAAAATGTTTTTGACTCCGAATTGCTGTTTGCGATATAATGAGACAAAGTTTCAATTCGTTTCAACCATAAAAGTTACAGAATCCCTATGCAGTGCAGATTTGAAATTTAGGAAATAACACCAGCCGTTCGACAGCTTTTTTTTGATCGACATCCTTCAATAACGAACGGGCCAATATTCAATTTGTTTATTTTCTAGCATGGGGCTAATTGAAACGAAACGACTAGAAATTAGAATAATATAGGAGGCTGCCTACATTAGCTTCAAAAATATAACGCCAATGAAGTCGGTCTTATGACCCGAAGTCATATTCTTTGATTCGGGGAAAATTTGCCAATTTCATGCTTACTCATGTTCATCCAAGGGTTTCAGTGTTGTGCAGTATGTGCAATTACCTGTGATTTGCAAAGTCAGAGATTATATGTCACGTCCTAGATCAACTGAAAAATTAAATTCCCGAAAGGTCAGTATTCATAATTGCTATGACAGTTTAGTTCTTATGGATTTGTCGTGTGTGATTTCTTACCTGGAAATTACACAGTGACAGCGTAACACACTCCACTAACATCTAGGACTACCAGTAGCATTTAAAAAAATTCTTTTGGTGCAATGCCTATTGACAGAGGAAGGTTATAAGGCTATCTAACATACTAAATAGGTGGTGTGTTCAAGTTCTCGAATGTGTTTGTGATCGTGTAACTTCTGAACGACATAATTTATTCAGCTTGTACTCACACAACATATATATTTTTTTGTTGAGATTATGTACGAATGTCTCTGATCGTATAACTGTTCAACGCTTTGACCAACTAAAGTAATATTTAAAGAATATATCAGTTTGTTAGGACTAGATAGGTGGCACAGTATAGATTTGTGTGATTATGTACCTTTCGAATAGCTTAGCAGATTGAAATCTCCTGGATCAAGGGCTTAACTCTAACCAAGGGCAAGAACGTCTTCTCTGCAGAGGTCTCATGAGCCTGCTAGCTTGTAAACATTTCTTGCTAAAGTTTAAGATCTATTTTATCTTATTTTGTCTGACTCTTCTCAATAACAAGTTATGTTTAATAACACAATGTGCTTATAGAGGTTATCGCGATGGCAAAACAACACATTCTCGGCATAAACTCGAACATTGTATCAAACAAGTTACATTTTGCTTTTATTAGTATTGTCAGAAAAAAACATGCTTCAATACTGATTATTTTAAACAGACATACCCGAAAGAGAAAATGTTCGCATTTGCTACGTCTACCGGTGCAGTCACAACTTTGATTTTGTTGCAATTACAAGACATCTGTCCTCTTCCAAAATCGAATCGTCTGGATAATAGCCAAAAGACGTCTGGCGAGGGAAAAGAGCTGACGAAGCCTCGTTTGGTTCAATCAAATCAAGCCGTTGAAAGCCGTAAAACATTTTAACAGGAACGTCAACCGGGCTCGGGACGTTTCCTGAATATTTGATTTCAATTTAAAATTCAAATACGTGCAGCCAGTGACAAAATGTGTATAACATATACAATGGGAACGAGGAAATTGAAAAGTTATATGGACTTTTATATGGTTTAAATAAAACTCCAAACAGTCGGGTATCTATCGACGAATTTTCTCGTTTTCTTTTTCCCAGCAGAATTCCACTCAGGCGTATACTAATGCAATAAAACCTGCCATTTTATGGAAATGATGTTCTCGAAGTTTTACAGAGACACGGAGAGTTAAGTGTGTTCCAGTTTAGTTGATCCGTAGTTACGGCGAATATGTTCAATTTGAGTTAAGCCGTTCACGGCAATGAGTGGTGTAACTCTAAGGCAATAAAACGACCATATTTTTCTAATCTCTATAAAGGCGTACGCGTTAAAATGAAATATCATTTTCTTGATGTAGTCAATTTTTGAAATTAAATGGCATAATTTATTACTTTTGAGATTTGATCTTTAAGACAGGTTGGTTCGTAGAATCCTGATGACATTTTCAATTTTATATTTACAATAAGAATATGAATAAATATGACATTTTAACGAAATCTGTCTAAGTTCAACTTTTCAAGGGGTGTATCAATAAATGATAGTGTCCACTGCGATATTAATAACATGCTGCATCAATGTTTGGTTTCACAAAATATATAAGGCTGCTGATGCTAGTGTCAATCTTCTATTGTGTATTTGGTATGTGATATAGAAAATACATTAGGGAAAATGTACTGGGGCGGTGGAACTGCTTACAGAGAAACGGTAAACTACTCTGAGCGCGAATAGTGAAAGATGAGAATCAGCCAATGTGACGTTATTACTTGTAAAAATACGGAAGTAGAGATTTTTAAATTTACAGTTTATCCCAGATATTAACATTAGCAGAATCAAAAATAAAAGTGGATTTCCTTTGTGAGAAAACAAAAGTATCATAAATAGGTTATGATACTTTTGTGCATTAAATGTAATGTCCAAAAATGTAGTTAAAAACATTATTTTTTTATGTAAGTACAAGATTAAAAGTAATCTTCAACTAACATTTGAGAATCAGGTTGGTATTATGTTTTTTAATAAGATTACAAATAAATTATTTTTTTATTTTTCATAGAACAACAAATATAGCTAGGAAGAACATTCTGTATAATAATACTTCTGAAGAAATAACTCCACAAGTAAAATTTTATGTATCTTCTATGCATTGCAGAAAAAGTTTTTATTTATTTAATGTGTATTCATATATGCAAACTGAAGAATTTATAATTCTTTATAATATTCACCTTTCTTTCTTATTTTTATAGAATAATATGCACCTACAAAACTATTTCAACAAATACAATAATAATAAAATTCTCTATGATCTTTTTTTAAAACATATATATTAAAGTGTGCAAAAATAATTACTCTATAGTCATTTGAATGTGCAAATGATACAATTTTTACATAAATCTTGTATCTACTATTTTTTGCAGGCCAATGCAGAAAAACAACTCATATTTACACTTTATTTAACAAAAAATACTGTTATTGCCTTACAGGAACGGCTGAATTCTACACATGCAAAATCTTTCATTTACTACAATTCTTTGTTAATGTAACACATTTTATATTGGAGAAACCGCAAGACCTATAAATGTTCGAATAAATGAACACAAAAATTATATAAAGAATTACACAAAGAAGAGTGCAATCGAAACGAAAGCTGAAATATTCTGCTTTAGTTTTATTAAATGAAAGCGATTATATCGTTGGTGGTTCTGTGGATTTTAGTCATTCCGGTTTAGCAATAGTCAAGGATGAAATTAGTAATGATAATGTCCTTTTGAACAATCTTGTATTGGGATAGTTCATAAAGTTTTTCCTAGGTTTTCCTTATGACTTTAATGGGAACTCTGGAACTTCAAAATTTCTTTAATCTCATTTTTGGCGAATCCACTATCTTATAACGAAGTCTTACCTAAAAGTCTCACATGAAATTCTCCGAATTTGAAAGAAACTTTGTTATTTCACATTATCTTTAGACTTTTTTAATGCTACCCTGTATATATCAATGCTATATAAATGTTCTTAATTACATCAATTTTACATCTCGCGTCTTCAAATCATTTTTATTGTCAAACTTATAATGTCGAATTGTGACTAACTAAATTGTCATTGCTAACCTTTAATTTTTAATTTTCTTATTCAGTTCTGTTAATATTTATTTCCATTGAATACGAACTCTAAAAAAAAATAGAAAAATACAAAACAGAGATGCCACAACTATATTTCAAAAAGCATCATCACCTTGCATAGCTAATCCCTTGATGTTGCTTCGAATTGTTGCTTTAGAGAGTAACAAGACTCAAAAGGTGTCTTTGTATCTTTTTCTGGTATACAGTATCGGTGACACTATTTGAAATCTATGACTTAGCACATACTTTTATTTTCTGCTGTTTTGTTTTAGTGGTTCTGCATTTTGATTAAACACTTCTGGCATCTTCTCGCTTGGTATCTATTGTTCCTTCGTGATAATCTAGCAATCTATCTTGCATTTTCACATGGGCGAATCTTCTTTGCCTGTTAAAGGCTTAATATGCCTGCTCAGATCCATCTCTTATATCAGAAATATTATGGTAAAAAACTTGCAATGACAATTGCTTTGAGAAATGGACCACTGCAACATAAATCGTAACTAATAAAACGCATGTATAAGTGAACCTATTGAAATATGCATTTATTTAACATCATGATTCATACATTTTTTTGCATTGACGTACGTAGGAACCAATGACTACTAATATAAATGGACCCGTCTATTTACATTAAAAATGGATTTGCCGGAAAATAGTAAACAAATGCTAACCGATGCCAAACTTCTTTCCATTGTAACCAATAAGACGTACGCATTGACAGAACGGCGATACTGTACACCGTTTGTGTCCAGCACGCAACAGAGCAAGTCAGTTTATTTACATTTTGAATTGGGATTAACTTTGGTAATTCATATTGTTTAAAGTGTTTTGGGTGTTGAAGCTTGTGATTAGTGATTATTTGGTATAAGTGTAAAAACCAATACTATTTCAGTGTTTTACATGCAGAAAAACAGCATATTCGTTTGTCGAATTATCTTTCTACTGGTAAATGTCACATCCGATACTTAGTAATTGAGTTTTACAAAAGTCGTTTAAGCAATAAATAAAACTACATTTTAAGTGAATAAATTAATGTTTTGATAATTACTGTTACATATTAGTAATTAAGCCACTAATTGTTTTTGTTATGGTGTACATCTTTCAAATAATTTTAATATATTTACATTTGTGGATTAGGTACGTAGTATATTATTTTGTATCTGGATAACATGATCCTTTAATTTAAAACTGATTGGACGCTACTGTTGGAGCCTGCATATTTGTAAACAAATATACCTGTCCCTCTTTCAATTTTCGTCTCATGTTTCAACCCATTTATATTAGTAGTAATTGGTAGGAACATAATATCAATAAATGTAAAAATAATATATATAGAACTTTGAACCGTAGAAATAAATAAAAAGTGCGAGTTACTTGCATACTAAGGGTTCTTTACCACCTTCAAGATTTGATACAATGTAGGTGAATCAAAGTATACTTTTTTCTAATATTCCAGTTTCAGACAAGTTGGGAATGAGTGCATTTTCTTATATTTGCCCTAATACCTTTTAAAGGAAGCGTTTTAAATTTATAAAAAATATACATATTTTTCAAAATTTTAGATGTGTAGTTTCTAAAGTGGGAATTAAGTCGATGTTTAATTTATTAGTAATTCACATAATGAGTCTTTTATTTGATAAATTACATGATGCGTTGGAAAATTTAATTTGTATTTTCCATTTAATTCTATAATTTGTCCCCAAAATTAATATTAGGGTTTTCTACTAATTTTTCTTATAAATTTCAAGTCAACCCCATTACCCCGAATTATTTTCAATATTTTAGGCAGTATGGTTTCGGAAATAAAGAGGGAAATGAGAGTTCTTATATATTTTTGTTAATATCTTGTATACATTTAATTTTAAAAATATGAAAAAATATATTTGTATTTCTCATAATGAACCCTTCATTTGATGTATTACATTATGCGTTAATTTTTTTTTAATTTCCCTTTCATTCTATAATTTCGCCCCCGAAATTAATATTAGGGATTTCTTTGTATTTTTCCTGTGAACAAAAAATGTTAGGTCTTAGAGTTTGGGGAATAAACGGGAGAATGGGTAATTTTTTAATATATTTTTGTTAATATATTTTAAAATATTCATTTTAAAAACATAAAAAAATATATTTGTATTGGTCATAATGAGCCCTTTTATTCGATATATTACATGATGCGTTAGAAATTATTTTAATTTTATGTTATCCTTTTAATGCTGTAATTTGCTCTCTAAAATTAAGATTAGGGGTTTCTCCTTATTTTTAGGTGAGGACCTATATCCCTAATTTTATTCAAACTTTTACGTTTTATAGTTTCGGAGATCTGGTAGGAAAATGGGTAAATTTTTTTTATATTTTTGTTAATATCTTTAAAATAATTTATTTTAAAAATATGAAGATAATATATTTGTTTTCGCCATAATGAACCCTTTCATTTGATACATTACATGATGTGTTAGAAATAATTTTAATTTTATATTTTCCATTTAATTCTGTAATTTGCCCCCCAAATTTATTAGTAGGGGTTTCTCATTATATATCTATATCTCTAATTTTTTACATTTTTTTAATACTTTTGGAGATAAGAAAGTCGATTTTTTAGTTTTTCCCCCAGAAGTACTAAAATCGAGATACTTCATTTTCGATATGTACTCTTGATCGGATCACCAAATTATACACTGATATCAAATTTCAACCTTTCCCGTCCAGTAGTTTAGGAGAAAATTGCTGTGATGTGAAAGAGGGAGAAATCAGGAGTGATATTATAAGGGTATCTGTATATTGTATATACGGAACCCTAAAAAAGACTTGACAGCAGCAATTGTTGACAAAATTGACAATAAAAATATTTAACAGGAACATAATACGAACCAAAACTTTCATTGGTAAACAAACATAATTGCCTAATTCCTTTTTGCGTGTTTTTAGATCCGCTACTGGAGCTACTATTATCTAGTTCTTTAGCCCGCTCACGCTAAATTAAACTCAGTGTACTTTATATCTGATTAGGACCGTGAGGCGAATTTCTAATTCAACATTAACAAAACAAGAGATCCTAGCACTCGCGTGTCGGATGAAATTTGCAAAATATCTGTCGTAAAACTTCTAACCTAAATGTAAAACAGTACAGTATTTTTTTTACTGTTGGCGACCTTGCTGAATATTTAATGAGGTGAATAATATAGCCGTGAATGTGTGAAGAAATACGATACAGTTTTTCTTAATTATTGCGTTTATCGTGACGAATATGAAAGTATGCAGCTACAGTGTCGGATTTATTACATTTTTTGTAGAGGCTTTGGGTATTTATATTTCAGTTTTGATCTGTATTTGACAACTGGACGAAATCCAATTCAGGTGATTGTTAGAATTTATTTCGATACGGTGGGATATGAAGACCACCAATTAAAAATTTATACAGGGTTGGTCACAATCTGGATTGCTGAAAATATCTTTTTAATAAATGTTAATATGCATTGCAAATATGAAGAGTTTGCTTGTTGTCCCGGGTGGACCTGGGGTTGGAGAAATGCAACACCCGAGTAGAGGAATTTCCACAGACATATTCAATGGGGCATTGGATCAAAAGTCCCCTCTACTTTAATCTTTTTACGGTTAAACTTAAACTAATGCCTGTAAATTTCTCTACTTCTGGTAAATAGATAGATGTGCAATTGACCACTTCTAATGGCTGATTTGGAAGATACTCCGTTTGTGTGCTAATTGAAGTACAAATTAAATAGATATTAAAATTATTATTTTTTAAACTGTAAATGAATTCTTGCAGTTATTGTTTAAAATCTGATCTACTTGACTGTCCGGCATCCTTTGCGTTGTTTTAAAGCGTGTGTTCCGAAGCGTAAAGCTTGTCCTCACTAATCCAGATTTGGTGACCCAGCGGTCATTTTATAGGTCCAATCCTCTTCCACGATATTCCTAGGCAACGCACTGCGTCTAGGCGCTGGGTGAAATATTATTGGACCAGATGTAACACCTTTAGATACACCAATAGGTCACAAATGCCATGTGCGACATGTGGTCCATAGAGGGAACACTAATATATTTTATTGGTCATTTCACAGAATTTCACGGGGATCTCAAAGTTGGTGCACCTGGATAAATTTCATTTACACCTATGAGCTTCACACACTGACTGACGTTTAGTAGCATAGCAGTATCTTTACCTGTTGCTTTAAATAGACACCCCAGTAAGTAGTTTTTGAAACGTACCTCAAATTTGTGACCTCTGGTTTGTTACAAATAAAAACACGTTTTTATTTTAAACCACTGTTGTTTGGTTCACTCAAGACGATGGATGGCGTTGAGTCTTAAAATAAGGAAATGTGTTTCGAAGATATACGATCCTTTTCATTGATGTTCTTTCTATATTCACCAATTATTAAGACAGCTGTACTTTGTCGGTTTGAGTATGTACCATTTTGCTTATGTTAACTTCTAAACATCTCGGTAAACAATAATAAAACTAAATATTTAAGGTATGAAGTTTTTTACAAACACTTTGCAAAATAACAATTACTAGAAAATTATGAAACGTCAACTTTTTTGACAACTAACCAGAGTCGAATTGACAGTGGTCGAAATTGACCTCACGAAATTGTAAATGTATGTTTTATAAGAAACGGAGTTGTGGGAAATCGGAGAAGTTGATGTACCGTTCACTCATATTGACAGATATATTGAAATTACAAATGTAATCACAAATATGGTTTTCGAAATATTTTTCAAATAATGACCTCCCAAATTTTGGCTAGAACCGCTCCTGGCAAATATTCGATATAATAATTGGAAGATTGTTCTTTGCAACCTAAAAGTTTTCGTCAATTCTGATTCAATCAATCAGGAATATTAAAGAAAAGAGAGGGTAGGAGATTCTCTATTGTCCGCTGTCTGACAATTTTTTACACAATACATTCGGGAAGGTTTGATAATAATATATTATTCAATTCACATTAAAAACAGAATATTTGAAACTTACGGCAACGCGTGATCAAACTGAACTACATTGACTATTTTACCACTAAACAATAACAACGTCGGACTCCAGAAGAACAGCATCTAAAATCGTTCCCTCTATATATAATTACTCAATGACGGTCTGGCGGCGGCGGCACTGTCAGTTGTTTGGCGTTGAAGTATGAAGAAATAATGAATTTTTTATATTCTATTTAATGAATGAACCAATATTATAAATAATATTAGCATTTGCACTGAAGGTCGTCAGTAGCTACTAATGAAGAAAAAGAGACAGAGGAGAAAATGGTACCTAATCGTTTTGTCTTTGCCTATTTATATATAAATTAAATGGTCAATAATAACTTTAGTATTTATTTTATTTACAAATAGCTGAGCAGATATTCTAAATACTTTTCAAATGAGCTATCACATATCAGAAGGTCCTATTTAGAATTAGTGACCATAGTGACCCTGTGAGGTCATCTATTACATTTATGTCATTTATTACCACTAGTTACAACCGTAAGTATAACCGTTCAAGAGATACGAGGAGGGAGGAGTCTTCTGAATGTTCAAAATGACTGTCGAACCATTCCAAATATTGTGCCAGTCTAGTTGCTCATCTTATAATCCACTGCAAACCTTTAGTCTTTGTTACTTCATACCATTATTAATGTCATTGAGGGCGGGGCCTGATTTAGACATTGAAACCTGAAAATTTGAAATATTTAGACTTTTCTGTCGTGTGATGTAACAACCCCTCACTATGAGCGAAACATTCGCAATTTGCTAAACAAATAATTACAAATCTGTGGATTTTACAGTGGTACGGATTATATTGTGTGTCCCGCACCTTTTAGATTTTTTTGTATGGTATCATCTAAAATAAAATGCCGCACAAGAATTTGCTCACAGACTTGCTCACTGTTTGGATTTGAATGGTAGCCATTTTAAGCATCTTCTCAATTGATTCCAACGTTTTTAAGCTTTTATTGTATATGATTACATTAGCAGCATATACTTCTGGAGATAAAGATAGTAACCCAATTGTGTGAAATAGCCTGTTGTTCCCTTTACTGCCTTCTCTTTTTAGTCATGTCACCAAATTTGTGCATTACATTTCCAGAAGTATAAGTTGTAAATTTAGGCATTGCCAGCATTGACAATTCAATTTGAAACAAGAACAATGCATATAAAAAATGCTAAAGCAGTACTTCAGAAGACCTGTCATTGTCAGGCATACTTCTAACCCTTAGTCTTCAATGCCATCTTCAATGAATCTGATTACCCAATTGCCCTCGAAGTGTCGTCTTATAACTTTTATAATGTTAATTGCCAAAGCTAATATTTTTTATGTTACCTACACAAAAAAATATTGATTGTATCTTGTATGTTGGTGGAGGTCTTGTAAGAGGGTGAGGGAGAGGGGGCTGGGGGTTGGTGCGCTTGCTGCGGGGCAATGCCTGTAGGCTGTAGTACTCAAAATGTTGTGTCACAAGACCACCACCGTACAAGATACAATCAATATTTTGTTGAGTAGGTATCATATAAAAATGTGGAATATTAATGAAATTAGACGAAGCCAAGCAAAGCAAGTTGTAAACACAGAGCTTGTACTTCAAGGCTAGATAGAGAAGGCAAGCTATGTCGTTTATTAAGCTGCATCTCTCAATCGAGTGTTATAGCTTCTTGCTACCTCTATTGCCCCCTGTTTTATTTCTAGGCACGATATTTGTGCTTGGCAGGCTACCTCCAGAAGTATATGTTGTAAGCTTTGAGAGAAAGAAACTTACATGAAACTCGAAAGTTCCATGTAAAATTCCGCATGATATACATCTCTGGGTTGTATATCAGCTGTAGACAACGACAAATAAACACTTTAGATGTCAATAATGAATATTTTTATGAGTGCAATTATAAAATTATCATATGTGAAAATTGCACTTCTACTTAACGTTTTCTGAAAATTTCCGTCAAGCTTATTTTGATAGAATTTTTAATTGGGGCTAAGAGGTTTAGTATTATTTTTTACGGAAAACCAATATCTCAGAAACAGAAACTACCACAGGCGTTAAAATTGATATACATACTCTTCTCCCAATTAAATACAAAGGCCATTAATCATTTATCTGAAGGCGGTGGGCAAATGGGGAACTATTTTTTTTAAAAATCACTATTTCTCAGCATCCACACGTACACACATGAAGTTGGTTGGAAAGTAGGTTAATTCTTCTCTTATTAAAAAAAAACTTAACTAGACTTGGTTATGAAGAAAAGAGTGGTGAACAAAATTTGTTCGCAATTTATCGTAGTTGTAAACAAACGAAAACAGATAATGCTCTTCTAAGTATGTTTAGAATTACTGCTACCATAATTGTTATTGTGATATTTCATTAGTGACTATTTCAGTCTATAATTTTTTTATTCATTCTATTAATAGAAATAAAGCTACACTGAGGGGATCTCTATGTGAGTGAATTCAAAATCCAAGCTGAAACCACGAGAAATCTTACATCCTAAACTTGGAAGAAAGTATCGAGTGTTTTTATTACCCCATGAAGCTCGTTTCTAGATCCACTCGTGAATGTGAAATCAACATTTTTATTTCTTTCTACCTTCGTAATACTGATAAATTCTGGATTACCCCGTTTTCGAGTTGCTCCGATTTCCCCTATATCCAATTATCAAGGGTTATATTTCAAGGTTTAAAGATCCTGCTTCACCTTCAAAAAGGACAAATAGTGCATGTTTCGTTAAAATTACAGTCTCTATTACGTTGCCAAAAGCTTATAATTTCCTATGACACGTCGACAATAAGCGCTATCCTTTGTGAAACATTTTCTCAACTTCATTCAGCAAATATTAATATCCTGTTTCTAAAATGATATTTCATGAAAAATGCTAGATATTCAAAAAGGATAGGTATCATAGAATTCTGATCGCTTGTCATTAATTCAATTTTCCAATCGTTACATAACCTCAATATATTAATGAACTCTCCTAATTAGTTAATTTAAACGCTCCTGCCATTAATTACATCGAAATTTCATTAATTTTGATGAACTCCAATCTTGATATGATGTTGATTAATTAATCGATAAATTTCCACCGTTTGAAAACTCACGTCGTCACATAACAAACTATAGGAAACCGAATCTATCAATAACCATTTTTCGTCTGTATACACATGTCGTAAATGTTGGTTGGCTCCGACGATTTGTTCGGCAATTTTATTTTTAATACATAAGTTAACTCAAAATAATTATAGAATTCTTGCATGATAGAAAGGGAATTTGCAAGTTGAAAGCGAAAGCTTCTTACGAAATATTCTTCCCTTCTTTAGTTATCTCACTGTCTCTATTTTTCTTTCATTGTGTCACTCTTAGTAATGGATATAAATATCAGGTGAATTAAAATAATTATCACTATTTTGTTACGACTCAAGTATTAATCCTAATTTAATTATTAATTTAAAAATATCGATAAAGATATATAAGATTAGATATAGATAGTTTTTTTCATCTGAAAAAGTATTTGGAGACAAGATGTCAAAGAAAAGTTCGTTTTGTTCTTAGCTAACATCATTACAAACACTAACATTTATGTATTAATACTTTATATATATATATATATATATATAATATTATTATTAATTACGTAAAAACGGCTAAGAATCGATAAATTTTGGATCCAAAAAATATGGGAAAAGCCAATTTTTTATTGTTAGATATAGTACTCTTTTATTATATTATGAAAGCTTTCGAAATTTTTGATTTCTTCTTCAGTCATTTTCTGAAAGATTACACAAATTAAAAAGTAAAACTTATTAGATGGATAAACCAGACTTACAATACAGGTTAGAAAATTATAAAACAGGTTCTCATTCAGTACTGTAGAATGCGTAATGCGCTTTAAACAAACATTACAAACATATTCAACAATTGAATAAAACATTATTTAACTGGTCACACATCTTAGCAATTTTTAAGATTAAAACATCACATTTTAAAAATTGCACAAGCCATTTGTCAACAGTGACATGGAACGGAAACAAAAGTCGAGCCTCGGTGTTACAGGACACTAAGATTCTTAGGTCATGGGGTGTAAATACAAAGACATTGAAGGAATAACATTTATGCAAAACCAGTATATTATACAAACATTTAAAACCCAAAAAACATGGAAATTCCAAAATTCTATATATATATATATATATATATATATATATACATATATATTCAACAGTAGCAACAATTTAAAATTCTTATTCTGTGTAATATTAAAACGAAATTTTAAGTGAATTGACAATACTATATAAAATTAATTAATAATAACATAATAATTAAAAAAATATGTATAATTGTTGTCGGTTTAAACCCAAAAAATTTAGATTCGCAGCACCGTACTTTGGACCAGTAGTCTTTCTTTCAATTAGGTACTTTAGATGATATAAAAGTTCCGGATGTATGTAATAAATCAGTCCCTCTATTGAGTAGTAAACGTACTTTGTTTATTACGATAACAAGACAGCGTTAACAAAGTACAGGTTTTCTTAATGTGTAACCTTCTATGAGTCTATATTCGTTGATAATATAAAAATTTAATACCAAGTTGCCATTTTGTGTGGCATTCTTGTTAATTTCTGACGTTAGTCATGTGTCCAATTTAATATATCACAATGAGAGAATTATTAGAGTGTTTATTAGAATGAAAAGAAAATATTGTTAGGTATTCTATATTATATACAGATATATATCCACATATTTAGAACTATATCATTCAACGTATGACAGCCGTTTCGAACCAGGAGTTCTCGTCAGATACGCTTCCTTGAATGACAAGTTCTAAAGTGAAATACTTGGATGATATACACATGTGATGTGTATAACATCCAAGTATTTCACTTTAGAATTGTCATTCAAGGAAGCGTATCTGACGAGAACTCCTGGTTCGAAACGGCTGTCATACGTTAATGATATAGTTCTAAATATGTGGATATATATCTGTATATATATTACTTATGTGTTTTTATATAAAACACTCGAACCATCTGTCAAAGTATGGTATATGTTATAGCATAGTATGCCTTCATATACTTAAATTAACTAGCACTTAGAAGTCACCGACATCTATTAGGTTCAATACACTGACATCTATTATTCTATATTACTTGGATGTTATATTTGTTTATTTCCTATTTATTATTGATTGTGTATGAAAGAAGAGACCCTTAATATATTACCTGGGCCCTGTTTCTTACACAGAGAACTGAATTGGATGGGTATTTCAAGATCGAGGCAGTGTGTGGTGTCGGTCGTCTCTGTCCAGTTGATACAAATGAAGTTTCATGTTATGCATTTCATTCCCTTGGTGATCTATTTTCATATGTGTAAGTGTGAGCCTTCGTTAAGAAGCTGTCGCTAAAAAAAGTGTCATCAGAATTAAACTAAAGTCATCAGAAAAACAATAGCGAAAATCTTATGACAATTCCCTATAAAAAGTTGTTTTACATGACTTTTTTGTGAAATTAAGTTAAAAACATTGGGGGGTTGTTTTCACCCTAACGATTATTTGAAAATATACACTGTTGGAAAGCTTGTAAATTATAGATTAAGCTGGTTGTTTTAAAAATTCGAAAAACCTACATAACATGTGGCTTGTTTGTATCCCTTAGAATAATTTAAAAGTACAATATTTCATAAACCACAAAATTCTAAAAAACTGCCATAATTTCAGCATAGTTTTCACTCCTTGAACATATTTAGTTTTTCATGTTAGATATACCATTAAAGAGTCTTAAATCATAGCTAGGTTTAGAAAATTTAAATTGAAAATTAAAATGCCATTTTTTGACCCCTTAGACTGACATACGTACAATTTTTTTATTTATTTGGGATGACTGAGTGAGCTCAAAATAAAGAGCTCAGAAATAGCTCGTATTTCCATATATTTTAAGTTGAGTTTCTTCAAAATCGTGTATTTGCGGTCTAAATTCCCATCATGTTTACATGGTTTTAATAAAAATTGTTGTTTTGTTATACAATTTTAGTGTTCATTAAACTGAACTTACAATTTTTCATATAAATGTATTGTATTCCATAAATTTATAATCGTAGTTTATAGAGCTTTTGGGTGTATTGAATGAATAATGAAGCTTGTATCGTTTGAAGAACTTGAAGAGTTAATATCAGAAATTTATGTGGAAAACTTATGCGACTTCGTTATAAGATATTGTCATTAAAGTCATAAGGAAAAACGTACGAAGAACCTTATGTCCCGATACAGGTGTGTTCAACAATTTCTCATATATCATAATTAATGGCGGGCTACAGAGACCCAACGTGTGAAAAGAAAATTCGTACAATGAAAATGTCATAGTAATCTTAAATTCTTATACATAAGAAGTTTCTGATAAATTAATGCTCTACTTGGCTTTTCTATGCTTATTGAGCCACAATGGGAATTTCCTACAAAAATTAAGAGGAAAATTAAACTCTATGTTAAAAAAAGACATTTGGCAATTATAATTACCTTTACGAAATCGGAATGTGCATATCTAAATCTGTCTTGATTGATGTATAAGACAACGATTTACATTAATCAATAGAGATCCAAAACTTAAATGGTAGTAAAATGTTAACAAATATTTTTTGTTGTTCTATATTATATATAATTATACTTTGTGTCTATTATTACGTTATAAGTATATAAAATTCAGGCGTGAAATAAAGTAAAATATAGTGTATTCAAGTATTGCTATAAACGAAAAAGTCATTTGTAAATATTTAGAATAGAAACTTACAACAAACAAATTCAAAAAAGTCTGTACTCACACAATTTCTATCACAGGTATCCTTACTTGTTATTTAAATCCATTCTTTTATTTTTCTTTTTTTGTGAGCTATCAAGATTTTAATTATTTGGCAGTATTAAACAGTAATAGCTACAAGCTATTATTCTTATTGTTTTCGATAGTAGGAATTTGTAAGTTTTTATTTTGGTTAAACACTGGTGCTGGAGGTATCTTACAACTCATTTTATAATCCAAAAGACCAAACCATTTGCGTATTTTAAACCAGTGCCGTAGCATTCATGGTTCATTTATCATTATTGGTTTTTCAGTGCGGGACTTACAAAGAAAATTTGAAACTAGCTAACTAATAAAAAAACTCTTGTGTTGTCAAGAATAGCAAGTTTCAATTGACATTGAAAAGCCTATAAGTGTATTGTGTTGCATATTCGAAAATTACAAACTATTAGCGTATTATTGCAGAAACTGTTAATATATTTTATAACAGAAACTATTGCTTTGTGCTAACTGGGTTATGATACTAATGTATGAGCATCAATTCCAAGTAAAAATTTTGCAAAAACTATGCCAGTAGTATTAGTGCCTCATTTTGTCATAAATTTCGACGGATTACTGTCAACTGTTAAAACCAATAACATTTATATGCATTGTTTCTTATTGCAAATAATTGATTTTTAAATACTTTAGATTTATTGGAATTCGATTGATCTATATATCTAAAATATTTTGAAAAAAATCATAGTAATAGAAAATCATAATAACATTTCGTTCACACATTTTTGTTAATATGAATAACAACTAAATGCTAGTTAACCTAAATAAACATAACCAACTACATATACATGACTTTCATTTCAAAACTAGCCACCCTAAATAACTTTTAAAAGAAAAAGGCAAAAAAACATATTAATTTATATTTACGAGGGGACACATTTTACACGTATCGGGCACCCTGCAGTTTCAATCCCTAAACGGGGGTGACGTGAATATCATTTATAGAAGATAAAATACAAAGAGATACGAAGTGATTCTCTTTTAAAGGTCTATTTTTGCCAATTTTTTGACATATCATTTTTTTTAAATCAGATTATTTTTAAATTTAATTTTTTTTTAACTGTAATTGAAAAAAAGCATGAGTATAAATACCGAGATAAACAAGTGAGAAAAATTCCTTTTGAGAAAAACATTGGCGACTCTAAATGTAGACAATTATTTTTAGTAGTGGTTTCGTTGTATACTGACTATCAAATTTCGACAATGGTTTATTCTTTACAAGAAAGAATTGAAATAATATGTATTTATGGGGAAGAACAACGTTGTGCAAACACAACTGCTCATGCCTTTCCTCAAAGACATCCCGATAAAAATATTGGGTATCAGTACCTATGTGTTGGATTTAGTTCATAAATTTCAAGAAACTGGAAGTGTATGCGATAAAATTGTCAAGAATCATAGAGTTTTATCTGAAGTTGCACAGGTTGAGATTTTAGGTCATTTTGGCATGGATCCTCAAATATCAATCAATACCAAAAGTCTCCAGGTTAACAATATTTCCGCGGACTCTGTACATAAAACGTCACGCCTAAATAAATTCTTTCTCTACAAAATACAGCTTTTACAACAGCTTGCTGTGGATTATTATGACAGAAGATATATAATGACTCACAGCGCAAATGCAGATCCTAATTTTATTAAAAATATTTGTTTTTATGACGGAGCAGATATTTTTTAAATATTTCTGTAGTAAATACAACTTAGAGATTACCAATACAGAAGTTTTTCGGCAAGAGCATAACCAACATCTTCAGAAAATCAACGTCGAACAAAATTTAACTGGGGAATTGTATTTAGACTTATTATAAAATGTGACGAAGAAAATCTATTTTTCCAACAGGATGGTGAACCTCCACATTATGCATTGCCTGTACGAAATTGGCTTAATGAGACCTTTCCAGATCGATGGATTGGAAGGAAGGCCGACAACATCGCCCCCTGACTTTTTTTTTAATAAGGACATCTAAAAACTGTGGTGTATAAAACTCAACCTCACGATATTCCTAAACTTAGACGTAGAACAGTGGAGATTACACCAGAGACGCTTCAAAAAATGCAGGAGTGCTGGGACTTTACCATTGTCTTACCAACAATAGCTGACATTTTGAACATCTAATTTAATACAAGGTAATTCTAATCCTAATACGGTATTAATAATGTAAATACAATGTAATTAATAATTATTTTAATTTGAAACTTTAAAATGGCATTACTCTGTAAAGAATAATCGATTTAAAAAAATGGTGTGTCAATAGATTGGCATAAAAGAGTTCTTGAAAACGACGTATCACATGATACCCCTTTGTATTTAAACTTCTAGAAGTGAAATTCACCCCCGCTTAAAAGTTGAAACTGCAGGGTGACCGCTGCATGTAGAATGTGTCCTCCCATAAAAATAAATGAACGTGTTTTTTGTCTTTTTATTTTAAAAATTATTTTTGTGGCTAGTTTTGAAATGAAAGCCGTGTATATTTAACATAAGTAGTTCCCTATAAAGTTTATGTTCTTTATTATATTTTTATGGATGAATATCATTAATTTTGTATATCGAAATATTTGTTTCCAATGGCTTAAACGAAACGTGTCAATAAATTTTCGCGAAAAGTGGTTCATAAAATTAAATACTGTCCAAAAGGTGTATTCTTGTTACTATTCATCCAATAATCTTTTTGAAAGTTATTATTTCGATGCCTTCATGATATAGTTCTATTATTTTCCAATAATTAATTTAAGTGACCAATGTGTTTAAGGTAAAATTGGTTTAGTATACTTATTTTATGCGTTGTAGTGCATTGTTCTGTTATTTTATATTTAGAAATTAGATGTTCATTTATTAGTACAAGAACGCAAAACGAAACAAAAAATGGCCCAGCCATAATTGTGTTACATTAAAACTTTGGCTTCCGAAAAATACATTCTGATTACCGATAATAATTAAGGATGAACATCCAAATTTCATTAATTTCGATAAACTTCAATTCTGATATGATGTTGATTAATTAATCGATAAATATCCATCGTTTGAAAATTCACATCATCACATAACAAACTAAACTAAACGAAGCTATCAATAACCATTTTTCGTATGTGTATGTATATCGTAAATGTCGGTTGGCATTTTAATTCTCGATGATGTTAACACTCCGACGATTTGATCGGCCGCTATATTTATTTGTGCAAAGTTATTAATTTCATTGTGCACATCATGCAGAAATTATGCAAAAAATATCGGCGCTCTGCTTTCGGTTCGGGATTCCATTTAGATTACGGTTTCGTTTTATTATCGATTATTAATACAACCCTCGGGGAAATTTATGTACATGTATAATTTATTGACCCCCTTGCGCGAATTGATGATGTTGGCCAATAAAACAATTGTCGCTTTGTCGGCGGCGTTTTCGACATAATACGGGCTCGAAAATGCAGTAAACAAGTAGGCGGTAGTTATTTTTATAAATAAATGAATTTAACTGTTTTATTAATTGTAATTAAATTATATTGGTTGATTAGAATTCTGTGAAAACAACTCGATAAAAAATGGAATACAGTGTGAAGAAGAGTTTGTTAAATTTCGAAACGTCACATACTGCTGCATACAATGATCAATCATTTTATACAGGGATTATTAATAAACATGTACACATCCCAGTTCTCAGCTGAAAAAATAGAAAAGAAAATATCAATAAACTTGTTAAAATTAACAAAACTTATTTTCATAATAAGGGACCATTAATAAACAATAAACAGTAAACTAAACCAAAAAAATAATAACGAAAGAAAATGGGGAAAGTGCTTTGTAGCATCTACAATCCAAGGTGTACAATAATGCCTAAAAGTACAATAATTTGGAAAATCTATATATTTTTAACCGACTTCAAAAAGAATAAAGTTCTTAATTCGTCTGTATCTATGTTTTTTATGTTAGTTCAGCGATTATTCTCAAACATCTCAAGGAATTTCGACCGTTTATAGTGCATCCTGTTCTGGGGATCCACAAATGGTCCCATATTTTTTTCATTAACATAGCTTGTACCGTTTCTTAGAAAATGGGAAAAACTTTTTTACCAATGTTCTTAGACAGTAAACTTTGGTGGAGTCGCTAATATTAGTTGTGGGGATCCCGAAGTGGTCCCATATATTTTTTTCAATAAGATAGCTTGTACCGTTTTTTAGAAAAGAAAACTTGATATTCTTATACAGTAAGTTTTGGTGGAGTTGCTAGGTATTAACTGTTACTTGGGATAAATTGTGGTCAGTTAATATGTATATACAGTGTGTATTCATAAACGTAAGCAGTAATCTCTTATGTCACACTGTAAGTTTGTTAGGTGGTATGTTGCTGGGTATTAACTAAAAATTGTACGTACTCTCTTCGAGGTGTTATTCCTTTGGCAAGACAATATATATTATATATAATATATATTGTTTTTGGTCAGGGTACCTTCATCAGTTGCGCTTCCCACAATTGAATGTCCTCTCGAACACTTCTTTCTGTATTTGATACATTTCGTTACATTTGAAGACGCGAGATGTAAGACCGACATCTAGGATTTTCGAGAGAATTAGCACACAGAGGTTCCGAATCTAGAGCCGTTCTGGGTAATTGCTGTTCTCTCTTAACTACTAGGACAGAATGTCACGATAAAATTTTCAGGTTACTTCACCTGTCAGAGATATTGAATACTCTCTTCGAGATGTCATTCCTTTGTACGCAAGACAATATATATTATATATAAATATATTGTTTCTGGTCAGCGAACCTTCATCAGTTGCGCTTCCCACAATTGAATGTCCTCTCGAACACTTCTTTATGTATTTAATACATTTCGTTAAATTTGAAGACGCGAGATGTAAGACGGACATCTAGGATTTTAGAGAGAATTAGCACACAGTGGTTCCGAATCTGGAGCTGTTCCGTGTAATTGCTGTTCTCTCTGAACTCCTAGGACAGATGTCGGTCTTACATTTCGCGTCTTCATATATACTACGTCTCAAAAAATATGTCAATTTTGTTTAAAAGTGTGGTATCTTTATTTCTTTATAATATCTCAAATTGTAATCAAACAAAGTTTAGTAGAATTGAATACTGCATCCAATTGTGCTGTATTATTAACAATTGTAATAAATTGAAAGTTGATTGGAAATAAATGGTAAATATCAGTAAATCAACTTCAAGGTTCAAGTTCTCAGTTGATTTCTATATACAGTGTATCTTCATAAGTTGGATTCGAAAGGAAAACGTTCTTATAGATATTATATAGAAAAAAAGGTGTTCTTCATACAAATATTTCCAATGTCACAAAAGAAAAAAGCCACATCACTAAAAATTGTATAATAGATCTTAATGTTACTTTCCCAAATTGTGTACTAGGTTTGATAAAGAATATAAATTTAGTTTAAGTTAAGTACCTATATTTTTATAAAAATTCAAATTGTTCTTAGACAAAGTTTATTATAACTGAAAACTACGTACTATTATGTTATATCAATGAGAACTGTATAACGATTTATTATAAGATAATTAACAGACCTAAAGAATGATGTACTCAGTTCGTCTACAATATAGTAGATCCACCTAAGTTAGAATCATATAATTTTTTTTAAAACATATACATATTTAGGACACAAGTTATTCTATTCAACAGTAGGTAAACGAGATTTGGTCAAGCTAATGAATGATGCTTAAAAGTAAAATACCTTATTTTAGGCAATAAAGAAAAAGTTAACTAGATTTGAAATCTGCATCACTAAAAAATGTAAAATAAATACATTTAAAAAAACCGAAACCGAATTAAAAAAAAAAAAACTAAAAAGCATAAAATATTTTTTTGCTACAACAATTAAATACTTTTTCTGTCGGTGCCAATTTGAAAAGCGAAGCTGCGAAGTAAAACTTGTTAATCTACTTAACAAAATAGCTTCACTTTAGCTTGCACCGACTTCATAAAAAGTATCGTTAGAGCAAAAAATTATTTCCTACATTTAAGTTAATTTTTTTGAAGTCGGTTTCTGTTTTTTTTTAAGCATTTTAATGTACGTTTGTGTCAGTAATCCTCATGAAAAACCCCCTCATATATCTGGTATCATAAAAAAGAAAAGTATGTTACCATTGTTTCAAACTTAGTGTTCCGTGCCATAATAATTTTTGAATTTTAAAATGTACAATAATTTGACTAAAAGTACAAACATTTTACGGCCCCGTTACAATATTTTCTTTCCACACATCTACCAACACTGATATTAGGTGAACGAGCTGGCCCACCAAAAAGTCCTCCACGTCCATTCTAAAGAAGCAGCGTCCGTCTCATAGACTATCATCAATGGTAAAGATGTCGCATAACGGTTAACCCTAGTGCTGATGTATCAATCGTCAGTCTTGAGAATAATATAAAAACAGGGTAAAGGAGAAGTAGAACTGCTGATATGTATACCCAGGATACGACAAATTTTATATCATAGAGGAGTAAGAAGAAGTTTTGATACGAGGATATTCTGCAGAGATTATCACGAGCCTTTCAGAGATGAATGATATTCACAACGGATTTGTTTGGAACATAGAGAACCATAAAAGTTGCGACTAACTCCACATACCAAACAGATTGATTTTACAATTGACTGAATGCAATGCAATAATGTTTTTCTAGTTATGAACCGTTATTAGTTTTGCTTCCTCCAACTGACTCAAATTTCTAATAATCATCTATTTATTTAGAATATACAATTTAATTGAACATTTTATCGCGGTAGAGTCCAAAGTTGGAGACGTACTGTGAGTAACGATCTCTGTGAACCAGTTTTCCCTGAAACTCCTAGATGTCGATATTCATGTTCTGATAGTGTATTATGTTATACCCACACTGTAAATGAAACAGGTTCTACAGTTGCAATATGGGAATTGCCGTATCTGTAATTACTACACAGAAAGAGAAATTAATTGGAAGAAATTGCCTAATAATAGAGTGTTGCTGTGACAGCTGTCCATAATTCAGGAAATGTCGGCTAGGAGGACCTCCCTACAGGATATCCTTCTAAGGAATTTACTGAGGTGCAGACCAGATATGGCGAACTAAGATGTGGATCAACTGACTCTGTCCTAAGCTAAAGGAGGGGTGGGGGTAATGCTATGAACTACACTCCTGACAACTTTGTCTCCACTAACTAGCAGAAATTAATCGTTAACGAGTTAATTGTCGTCGAACAAAGGAATGATCGAATCTTTCCTAGAAATTCTTAATATCATTTATAAATATAGTCGAATAACGAACGTAACTGTTTCCGAACGCAGATTAAGCAAATAAAGATGAGTTTAAAATAAAATGTACGTTATTCGAACTTAGTACGTGTATATATTTTAATTAAGAAATGTTCTATTCAGTCAGTCATTCCCGGTGATGTAATATCTACCACTACCAAATCGCTTTAGAAAACAATTCTAACGTAGCATTACTACACGTCATGTAAATTTTATCTGTCAAAGTGGAATTCTATTTCACACGAGCAGTTTCTGTGATACAACAAGTGATATTTTTGTTCCAGCCGCCACGGTAAAATTGCATCTGAATTTTATGAAAAATTGTTTTTTTGTGTGTGCAAAACGCTGGACAAATCGGATAAAACGCTCGCTTTGGAATTTTTATGGAAACTTTGATATGTAAAATTGAGGTGATATGGAAAAAATATTGTTATGGAGAAATTTAAAGTGTGTTTGTTTTGTTTTTGTATTCTTGCTGCTCATTTGTGTTTTTTTGACACGGTCGGTCCATAATTAAGTATTTTTTTATAAAAATAATTATGATAAAAGAAAACCACACCTACATTGAGTTGACTTTCTGGACTAAGAAAATGTTAATTATCGTTTTCCAGAAGAATAACAGCAGATTTAGGATTAGAACTCAGTTTTTTCCAAAAAGTGTATGTTGAATATTGATTAAGATCAGGCGATTTTTAGATAGTAGACCACCTCCATTGTTTCTTTAGGTTTCTTGGTTTGTGGGATTCTATACATCCCATGAAAAAACGGAAACCTTAAAGGGTCACCCTTGTATCTGGATAAATTTGAGGGTCCGTGCTATTTTGTCGTATTTGTTGAAGTTTCTTCAGAATGATTTATCTGCAACTGCGGTCGAAATCATCAGCGGTGCAGGCGTAAGCAGTATCTTGGTCGAGTTAAAAAGGTACCTCGAGTGGTGAAATTTTGGTGTTTAGTCTTAATTGTGAGGGCAACGTTTCCGGAATTTCCAATAGAAATTGAGAGAGCGGGACTGCGACTCTCATCGTTGGCTCAACTACGACGCATCGAAGAGCAAGATACCATGTTTTGTTGAGTTTTAAAGATCTACTTCTTTTTTATTGAAATTTATTTAATGTTTATAAATTTCTTTGATATCCCGCGGGAGGCGAGACGGCTAGTGAGATTTGACGGATTCGAGCTTAATTTAAGGGAATAGTTTCGTTCACAGCCCAAAAACTTACGTAATTTACTTAAATAATATCTATATCTATAAATTCACTTCAATCTATATTTAAACCGTCCTGAGTATGCTGCTGCCAATTAATCAACAACTATAACTTATTTATCTATCATTTTTTGAAATGCCGTATTACCATAATTTTACTCTACAAAATATTTCAATCACCCTGTATATGCATCTGCTTATAGGCCACCCAATATAACAATTTTAAAACACTTAGCTATAATTGTACTCCACCCTATATTTCAACCATCGTATCTATGCTATTGCTTGTGGGATTAGCTATATAACCAATTTTCAGATGTTTTCTGAGCCACCTTGGAAAATATAACTTCTCTCCACATTATATATCAACCACCCTTTATATGCAACGTTTTCTAACATTGTTTTAATCATACTGTATAACTATAATTTTACTCCACCCTCTATTTCAACCACCTTGTGTATGCAGTATATCATCCTGCATATATGCAACTGCTTATCTTCTATACTATTTAAAATTGTTGTTGTCTGTCTTGGTTTATTTGTTTGCTTGTTTGTTTGTTTGTTCGGATATCACGTAAGAACCACTGAACTGATTTTGATGGATCTTTTTTTGTTAGAAAGTCTATAATTATACTTATAATCTGGTATATATATATATATATATATATATATATATATATATATATATATATATATATATATATATATATATTATCTCCCTATATTGACGGAAATGGTAGTGGTAGCAAATAACTTATACGATGTTGTGTAACACACAATTAGTCTATTGGTTCTACCACACGCACCAAATATTAGATACTTGTATTAGCATAGCTTTTATTAAAAATTCGGGATATGCCAATGTGACATGTTTCGATTTTGAAATATTCAAATGATATATTAAGCGTAATTTTACAGGGTGTTTCATATATAGGATAGTTGAAACATAATGTGGAGTAGAATTACATGTGGTGCGTTCCCGCAATTAGTTTAGTGTATTGTTTCAATTTGATTGAATTACTTCATTGATTTTTAAACTTCTGCACCTTTTCTAAAACATTCCGTCGCGCTAATGCTAATTGTAAACGTTTTTTGCGTGTAAAATATAGATAGTATTAACATTCGTGTAGATAGTATTAACATTCGTGTGTCGGATCCCTAGCTATTTGGACGTTTGGGAGTTTCGTGTTTGTTCTCCGAACTTTTCGGTCGCTTTGATTCCGTCTGAAGAGACGACGCTTATTGTTGTTTTTTGCGTTACGATTTCGCGAGTTAGTAGCTTCGTTCGTAACGACCGCTAAACCGCTTTCATTTTGTTTCTTTTGTGTTTACAAAAGCGCATCATTTGTTGTTAAACCCGCATTTTTTGTATGCTCAATCAATGAACATTACGTAGCTATTTTTTGTGTAACGTGTTGTTCAGAAGAAGCTCTAAAAAACTGTTCACGGGGCTAGCCTCTGAAGAAAGAAGAACCAAGAAAACACCCTTTGCAGAGCTTCGACGTAAAAGGTCAGTGACTAACTTTTATTTGGTGAATTAATTTACGTGTTTATTGATTGTTCCGCTAAAGGTCCTTTGTCAATTATATACTTGCATTGAACCAGCATTGAACTAAAACCGCAACATCTAATTCATACATTTTTTTGAATATTCTCTATGGAATGTGCCATCGAAGACATTCCAACATGGCTTTAAAAAACATTAAAAAACCTTATATTCAATAACAGGTGCTTATAAGCCACGGGCAGCTACAAATATACATTGTGGTTCAAATAAGGGTTGAGTAAAATTAGTTATAAGGGGTGATTCAAAAAGTTATATTGAGTGGGCCATTAATAGCAGGTGGTTGAAAATCAAGTCGAGTAGAAGTATATTATTACGGGATGGGTAATAAAATGTTATATTGTTTCGCTCACAAGCAATGCTGTTAAAAAAAGAATGGAGTTGTTAGTTATGTTGAGATTGAAAAATATGGTGGACTAGAATTATAAGTATACAGGGGTCATAAAAATGTTATATTGGGTCGCCAATAAGTAGGTGGTGTAGAATTATAGTTATAGAGAGTGGATCAAAAAATGGTGGAAAAATGTTGATTTTTATGGTAGAACATGAGCAATTGCATATATGGAATACCTGAAATATGGGGCTAAATAAAATTATACAGTGGGATTCAAACATTGTTTGAAAAAGCTGCACGTAAAGAACTATAAGGTGGAGTTATAGTTAAGTGTTTGAAAATAATTATATTCGGTGGCCCATAAATAGTTGCATATGGAGGATGGTTGAAATATTTTGAATAAGTAAGTAAGGTGATTAAGAAAATAGCAGACAAATATTGGATCACCAATAAGCAATAATAAATACTAATAGTTGTAATATAGGTTACAGAATATAATTTTGATATACTGTGGCTATGATTCGAAATTGGTCGATTTGTAGTTACGTAGGGTGGTTCCAGCAAAATTTAAAAAAATTGTTATATAGGACAGTCACTATATTTCATAAGATATTTCTTTTTGCAGTGAATTGTACATTCAATACGCGGATGAAAACACTGATCTATACCTATGCTCCACCCTATATTTCAACCTTCCTCTCGGTGCAACTCCATATGGGCTAAGCTATTTAATTTTTATCATATTTTTTAACCAGAGTGTAAAGTATAATTTCTCTACGCCCTATATTTATACAACTCTTTATGTGCAGTTTTTTCTAAAATTGTTTTGAATAGCATGGTATAATTATAATTTTACTTCGCCCCATATTTCAGGTATTCCATATATGCAACTCCTCATGTCCTACCCTATATAACAACATTTTGGCTTAAAATGTATTAAATATCAAAATTCTCAAATCAAATTCGTTATAACGAAGATCGCCATGAATATTATAATTATTGTCATCTACTACCGGATCAAATTGTTCATCATAAATCTTACGATTTTTTTATATACTTTCAGGTTTTCTATACTCTTGGTGAAATTATATGAAACATTTAAAATACAATTAAAAACGTTTAATGTTGAAATTAATAAAATATTCAGTTGCCACATAATTCAAACTTTAGTTGACAAACCATATTTAGAACTCAATGAAGGTTACAAACTTGTGAGTGCCCAATGAATGACAATTATTATGTAATATAAATTTCCGTAGGTTAGATCTCTATAGCATGACGATGTAGTTTTAGGGAATGCTCAAAATTTATTAATGTAACTTTTTACTATCTTCCCCAGTCTAGTCAATCCATCTTACGATTTTTTCTCAAAACAATCTGGCAGCACTGTTACTATTATGTGTTTGACATTGGCGTATGGAAGTAAACAAGGATTTTTTATTTTATTTTATTTAATGAATGTACCCATGTTACGTATACATACATTTTATATTCTGTTCTAAAGGTCGTTAATAGCTACTAAACAAATAATAAGTAAATTCGATTGAGGAACAGAGGAGAACCCTTTTCTCTTTGCCTATTTATATACAGATTAATATTGATAAGCATTTATATATTTGTGCAATGTTTTCACTATAAATCCAACTACCTCTACATTTTGGGATGCATGCGAATATCTGCAATATCGATCTGACCCGAAGTCAAGAGATAAACAAAAATTATCGCTCTCCTTCATTCCTGCGATCCCTCCACTCGGTCCCCTAACTGTCTGTTTTCGGCAACAACATGAGATCCGCTGGCGCCGGGACGCAATCGACTTTGGGAAAGCATATACCAACACACTCGCAAAAACTATCACAGATACTAACCAGGGAGTTACGAGTAGCATCAGAGGGGCAGCACTCGATGGTTGGCGCCAGACAGACCGTCTCCTTTACAGTTTCTTTCTTGTCAGCGGAAGATATTCTGGATACGCCGCGACGAGAAAACAGGGAGAAAAGTTTTTCGTTTGATATGAGGGGAGGTACCTCATAAATAAGGTTGTCATAGTTGATTCATTTAACGCAAGAAGTTAAACTAGCTTCGGGTCAAAACAGGTATTATACTGACTTTGAAGCTCAAAACTTTAACACTTTATTACATTAACGATTAAATGTCTTTCGGAAGTTTTTTATTTTAGCATAAAATGTTAGACCTTGGATTCTATTCTTACTTACAGCACACAAGTTGAAAAATAATTAAATGATATACAGTGAGGACGCGTGGGTTGGAACAAATTCATTTATACAGGGTGGGCCAGAAATAAATTGCGACCGTCAACTTCATTTTTTCAAATGGAAACTGCGGTTTTGTGTTTTTATTTTATAGGGTGGGCCAGAAAAAAATCCTTTACCGAAAATGAAGTTATTAAAAGAATTACATTTCTTTCTATAGTTAAGAAAATAAGGTTTGAACTAGAGTTGATAAAAAACAGTTCCGCGCTGGGAACGGTTCGGTAAAACCTGTTCACCTGTTCTTTTAAAGAACTTATTGTTTCCCTTACGATCTATACTTGTGCTCATTTAAGTTAACGAATTATGATATTAAAATATTATCTCTAGATATAGTATTAAAAAATACAACATAAAGTGTAGATGTATATGTGTTGTATATAACTAGTAATTAGAAGAGTGTCAATGTAAGAAATAAACAAATAACAGATGGTTTGTTAAATAATATTAAAGAAACTCATATATTAATTTCTACTTCAGTTTGAAATTTTAAAATTTCAATCAAGATTCTTTCTTTACTTCTATCGCGAATTGCAATAAAACATGAAACTTAATTTTTTATCATATAGTATGTTTTTGCATTACATTAAAACCATTGTAACATTAAGAACATTAAAGTAATTAAAAATTAAATTATTAGATAATAATGTCAACAATCAAATTTTGGTTTCATATTTCGACTTAAGTTAGCGTCAAGTCAAATGACACTGTTTTGTGCTATGACAATTGCCTCCGTTCTTCAAATGAACGGTTCAGTTCTTTCGAAGAACAGGTTCACGGAACTGTTGGTGCAAACCTGTTCTCAAAAACCTGTTCCGTTCTTTTCGTAACATCACTAGTTTGAACCTATTTATTTACGTCTGATTGATTGATTGATTGATTTTATGATTGTTTGCAGTATTTTAGTCGCATGAATGGAAACTTTTTTTAATGCTCGAGTTTTTTAACATTTGTTTATTTCAAATAAGTAGTTGTCAAGTGCAGTTGCAAAGTTTCAAAGTATGGCGCGTTTAAGTAAAAAGCAGTGAATAGAAATTTTGACGATGGTAGGATACGGCGACATAACTCGAACACAAGCTGAAGTTTGCGAATTGTTTAATATGAAGTACCCGAAGCGGCCTAAACGATCGGTAGTTAGTAAAATAAAAAAAAAGTTTCTAAAATTTGGCCACGTAAGAGACCATTACAAAATTAAACATCTTCCTGAAGATACACAATTAAATATTTTGCTCGATTTACAAGAAAATCCTCACAAATCCACTAGACACGTTGCCGTAGAAGAGTCAATAAGTAAATCTTCGGTTCTAACATGCTGGCATAGAAATAAATGGCACCCATACAAAGTTCATCTAGTTCAGGAACTTACTGAAGATGATTTGGACAGGAGAGTAGAATTTTGCGAAATAATGATGGACAGATGCAATGCCAACACGCTCTTTTCAAGTAAGATATTTTTTTCCGGCGATGCAATATTTTGTTTAAATGGTTCAGTAAACACTCAAAATTTTGGAAACCCACATTGGATTATGGAAAGTCACACACAGTTTTCCAAGAAAGTTAACGTATAGGCCGGAATTGTGGGTATTTCAATTGTGGGTGCTTTTTTTTATTGAGGGAACACTTAACTCGGAAAAGTATTTAGACCTATTACAAAATGACATAATACCCTGTTTAACAGAACTTTACCCGAATGGTGAAAACCCTAATGTACTGGCAGATTCGGTATGGTTTCAACAGGATGGAGCGCCCCCACACTATTCGCGAACAGTGCGAGATTATCTTGACAATATTTTCCCAAATAGATGGAACGGAAGGAGAGGTAATATTCGAATGGCCAGCTAGGTCTCCAGATCTAAGCCTGTTAGATTTTTAACTTTGGGGTTACGTGAAATCGAAAGTCTATTTCAATAAGCCGGAAAATATCGAGTTATTAAAGAATAGAATTATGGCCGAAATACAACGAATCCTGCCACAAATGCCAAATGAAGTGTTACGAGAATTTGAAAACCGTATGTATTGTATATGTTGATGTTTTGTTTTTCAATTTTGAAATAAATGTATTTTTTTTAATAACTGTTAATTTTCGGTATAGGACATTACACATGAAAAATACTTAGAAATCAATGCAGAATTCAAAAATAAAATAAAAAACAAATGTTTCCATTTGAAAAAAATGAAGTGGGTGGTCGAAATTTATTTCTGGCCCAGCCTGTATAAATGAGTTTATCATCACAAGAACAGCAGTCAAAAAAAAACCGACGTTTCCGAGCGTTTTTCCAAAAAAATAACACCTGAATTTTAGATAAATTTGTTCCAACCCACAAGTCCTCATTGTATATTGTACTTATTTTGGACCAAAAATCTATAGAGCATAACTGATATTCTGCATTCCTTAATTTCATATTTTTAATAAAATCTTAAGCTTCCTAAAATTTTTAAGTTTTGAAACTTATGATGTAAACTTAAATTAAAAGGAGTCGTTTATTTTTATTGAAAGGTAAACTCTAAAATATCTAAATCAATTCTAAAAGTTCTTTTACTAGTAAAAACCTACATTGTCCGTGAGGGATTTGATATAGTCACTGAAAAAGGAATCGCAACACTCAGGAGCAGTAAAATTTGGTAAAGTTTGCTGAATGTTTTTTCATATAAACTTTTTTTATCAATTAATATTGTACCCGTTTTTTGAATTTTTTTTTAACTTGCTGAAAAATAAACTGTTTGATAGGATCAAAAATCGATGTTTAGTAATGTTAAAATCCCTATATTACGTTTACGCCAAATGTATCGCCAGCTAAGTGAATTTGAAAGAGGTAGAATTATTGGTTTATTGGAAGCACGTCTTTAATTTCGAGAAATCGATAACTAGTCATTTCACTGAAGGCAAAAAACGGTAATACTGGGTAATTTATCTAAGAAGCACCGATTTTCCTAAAAAAATTGATTTAATTTCAACTTACCCTCTACTTCAAAGTTGTACATCAATTTGTAAGTTTTTTTAAGACAAGGGCTTATGTAAATTGAAAATGTATTTAACCCTTATTTTTGAAAAGGCTTGAGTTGAAAGGGTGGCCTAATAGTACTATTTCCGATCATATCTAACTTAATTTTTATCCTACAAAAAAACACGAAACATAAATTAAAAAAAAAATAAAACTACAATTTTGCCTATCTCTTTTGGTTTGTATATTTTGAAAAATATACAATTATTTGCAAATATACAAAAACACAATATTCTCTTGAGGCTGGACTTTTTTCAAAACTATTTACTTTAAACCGGTCAAACTCTCTGAGTCTATTTAAAATAAGTAAGTCAAGTGGTTTGTGGAGTGGTAGCACTAAATTTCAATTGCAGTGGTATTTAGAGGGTAATTTGTACATTTTTTTGTCAAAAAAAACAATAACAACCTTATTTATGTCATAACTCGCTTAATTGGTATGCTAGAGACTTTTATAAAACTATAGGATTTTTAAGCACTTTAAAAATGTATTTATAAACTTTTCATGAAGAATGCATTGTTTTTCAGTTATTTCACGATAAACCTTTCAATTTTTGTTTTGACAAATAAAAACAAAAGTGCATATGTTAAAAGTTATTTACGAAGAACCGTATGAAATCTTTTTTTTTTAATTAATACTTTCACTTGCGACTAACTCGAAAAGAATTAACTTTCAGAAAAAAACTTTATGGAACAAAAGTTGCATTAAATTTGTTAATTTATTCATTCGTTGACTTATTTCATGTAACATTTTTCAACCCTATGAAGGGGTCTCATCCTCCGGAAAAAAGTAACCCCCGATCCAAGGTAAACTTTGAAGCAGAGTGTAAGTAGTACTCAAATCCAAAATTTTAGCAAAATCGGTGCTGCTTGGACAAATTACCCAGGAAACTGGTAATTGCCTCGACTAAACTGCACGAACAGAATTCTAACTACTGCTTTGACATGTTGTCAAGCGTGGTTTGATAATACCCAAAATCGGAGAAGAGTAGGCACCGGACGTCGACGGGACACAAATGAAGTTCAAGATCAACCTCAAAGATTTGTGGCCTTTAGAAACCGATTTTCGTCACACTTGTTTCCTTTGTTATATATACTCACAAACAATGAAATTACAACACCTAGAGTTTAAATTTAATATCCTTTTGGTAAAACCTAGGTGCTGTAGCTAGCAGACTGATTTTCGACAACTCGAAATTTGGTTAAAGGGTGGTTAGGAGAACAAGTCTTGTAAGTGTCCGAACGGTTTACCGCCTTATGAGATCTTTTGGATGGCAGCATTATCGACCCCATCTGGTGCTACCTTTGACCGCTGAGCGTCGTCAGCAACAACTACAGTGATCCAGAGAACAACATTGGAATGTAGAATATCATTAGGTTGGTTGATGAACCTCCATTTTGCCTGCGTGGACATGATGACCAAAGAACGGTTAGACGAGGCAACCGACCCATGGATCCCATATTTAGTAAATGCACATGGCTGACTGACAGTTAATGTGAACCGACCAGTCAGAATGGAGCAAGAAAATATAACCTGATGGTTCTACGAGCCCGAAATATGGAGTAGTGTACGCGTCCATTTAGACTCCTTTGGTAGTGATATCCTCAAATCCAGTTTATTATGTAATATGTTCAATTTATATTTAACTATACAGCGTTTGATTCTTAAATTATTTCTGGAAAAACATAAAAACCAAATTTAGCTCTTAGTTTATCGAGAAGTGATAAAAAATATACACGAAGCAGTAAAAATTTGTTTCTCAAAGAACATTCCTCAATAAGACGGTAAACCGGCCTCCAAACCAGAAGATATCAGTGTAATGTTTAAGTTAAAGGTTATTTTGAATAGTATTCAAAAGGAGTCAACTACATGTTCAAAAAATAAGTTAATATTTTTGGCATTTTTGGAATTCTACAAAAGTTGTCGACTATTATCGATTTTGTTTCCATAGAAGGATTTTGTGAGTGGTTTTTAACAAAATTGAGGGACGATATAATTTTTGAGCATAATAAATTTTTACATTTTACACACTTGTGCAGAAGAGAAGTTAAATTTTGTGATGGATACCAATTCCCAACAACAATTTGTTTGAAGGCGCAAGAGGTAAGACCGACATCTAGGATTTTCGAGAGAATAACACCTCGAAGAGAGTAAACAATTTGTTTGTTGTTCTTTTACCAAAACAGCTTAACGACCAATCCTGTTTAAATTTTATTGTTGGTGATTGGCCGGATGGATTCCTTTGTATACGACAGGTCGCATATGGTTCCAGCAAGATGTAGCGATTTCATATTTTGTAGCTGATGTTCAAGCTTATTTTAGTTCCAGTAATCCCCTTTTATTGCCCCTTCGTTCACTTGATATCACTCCTTTTGATTTTTGTTTTTCGACGTACTTGAAGGGAATTTTTAACAAAATGTATAAAAAGGAAGTAATATACAACAAGTACACTCAGGATTATGATAAATTAAAGTAAATAGCCATGTTTGTAACCGAGAGCGATAATCACTATGTTGTATGCTACATTTCTGCATTGAGTGAAGAGGTAACAAAGTAACCATTACCATTTCTTCTCTTCCAGTAACAAGTAGTTTATAACGAATGTTTAATTTTTCTCTATCACTGATTGACAACTTTTTATTTCAGTTGAGTGTGATAACTGGCAAGAGTGGTGGACATATGACGGGATATCTGGTAAGTGCCATTTTAGTTACTCTTAAATGTTAAATTAAAAGAATAACTTTTCAATCATTTACAAACTACGGGTATTACTGATGCCAAAAGTTTGTCGTTTATGGTAATAAACATACTTGGTATTCCTCTACTATGTCGAGGAATGTAAAGTTTAACGTTATATAATGAACCTTAATTTCGAAATATTTCAGTCATATCGGGAAGCCAGCGCATAAGATTCCATAAATATTTTTCAGATATGCCGGTAACTCCGACGATTCAATTTCATTGGCAAGATATCTGTACGCGATAAACATACAGAATTCGAGTTATGAAATTTTATATCACACATAATTCCTGTACGCTTCCAAGAACTTCTGGAATGTTCTGTAAAACTCGGTAAAGGAATTATAAAATACACCTTTATCTCCGTAATTTCTAATAAAGTCTTCTTAATGGCACGATGTGCATGTTTGAAGAGGGGAATTTAAAATTAATTGCCACCATCAGGTTGATAGCAAACATAAAATTAAATTTTATCATAATGTCTGTATTATGGAGACTTATTTCGGTTTTATACAGGTGGCATATATAGAAGAGCTACCACAATACGTCCCACAGATTAATATGAACAGAGGTAATATCGCTAAATGGTAAACGCGTGCACATTGTGCTTCAATTCATCTCAGACTAGCACAATTAATTTGCCTTCAAATGTACTTGGAACCACAAGCACTGTTGTGTACATGGACTAAAAGCTCCTCCCTCTCAACCGGTCAAAACAATGGTATAAATTCAAAAAATGTAATTACTTAATTGTTTTCATTTGTTCAATATCACTACGTCAAGATTTGAATTTGCTCGTTTATAAGTAATTTGTAAATAAATATAGAAAGTTCTAAATTGCACTCGGGTCAAAATTGCACTTTTGATTTTTTCAATATGCAAGAGTTAATTTTTTTTGAAGAGAGGTTTAATTTATATAATAAATGAAAACAATTTAACTTAAATTTACACTTCTGATGTGACTAGTTTCGGCAAAAGCCTATGCCATTATTAAACAGAAGCAAACTGATGAATGAATCTCTGGTCTGCTCCTCAAGAACAGCATCGATTTTGATTAATAATTTTTGCAACGATGTTCGTTTACGGGTCTTACAGTAGTGTGAAACTGCAGAAAATATTCTATATATTGTTTTATTTGGTGGCACATCTGAAGTTGAAGTTGCATATACAAGGCGGTTGAAATAGAGTAGAATTATATTTATATAGGGTAGATCAACAAATGATAGAAACAATATTGTTATATATAAAGTAAGCAGTTAGGATTTATGACTTATAGTGTTCTTATGGCATACTAGAAATATGGAGCGACGTAAGTTGTAGTTATACAGGGTGACTCAAACAATATTTGAAACACTTGCATATACAGAGTGAGTTGTATATATATATATATATATATATATATATATATATATATGTTTGTATACTCTCACAGTATTCGAGTAACTAGAAGCGAAAGCAGAAGGCTACGAGAATTATGCGAACCGACCTGAAGAGGGCAGATGTGACTCTGCCGAAACGTCGTCATTTTACCATCGATATATATATATATATATATATAATATATATATATATATATATATATATATATATATATATAGATAGATATATATCCACATATTTAGAACTATATCATTCAGTTACGTATGACGGCCGTTTTGAACCAAGAGTTACCTCGTCAGAGTACGCTTCCTTGAATGACAAGTTCTATAGTGAAATACTTGTATGTAATGGCACAAGCAGTAAGACAACAGTCAGTGTATTGAACTTAATAGACGTCGGTCACCCGGACATCTACGTCATAATAATGACCGCGGAAGTGAGTACTTTTAATATATATTTCCATAATATGTGGATATATATCTATATATATATATATATATATATATATATATATATATATATATATATAGTTCCTTATGTGTTTGTATATAAAACCCTCGAACCATCTGTCAAGAGTGTGATATGTGTTATGGCCTTCAGATACTTAAATTACTCACTCAACGGTAGATGTCACCGACATCTATTAGGTTCAATACACTGACTGCCCTCTGGTAAGTATTTTTCTGATTTTATTGGAATAAAACAACAATTGCTAAAAAGTCTGTACATATCAAAACGCAAAACGTTTGAGGGTATAAATCAGACCCAGATTTCAATGGTAATAAAAGCATAAAGAAGAAAATTGAAAATTCAAAGGTTCGCAATAACAAATTATGTTGATCAGAACTTGACATTTATGTTAGGGTGGTTAGAAAATATCAGGGTGGTTGTAATATCGTGTGGGAGTGGAATGGTTATACAGGTTGGTTCAAAAACTGATAGACTAATAAGTAATAATTGGTGGCCAATGCCAATACCAATAAACATATACAGAATAGTTACAATAAAGAGTTATGCATATATACATAAAAAAAGTTTTATTGTGCTTTTTACACATGCTAATTCACGTTTAGATTAGAAAAAGTAATGTATGGAGTTCCTGATGGGCGTCACCCGACCACACATGTTTTTACATTTTGTACATCATTACTCCTAAACTATAAAAGAAATTAGGCTCTCCAACATTTTTGGTATAATAAAAACTAACTTAGAAAAATCGAACAAACTGTTTTTCCAAATTTGGACACCTGACATTTTTTAACGTACATCGTTTTTATATTTAAAAATAATTGAAGATCCATAGATCATGTGTGCCTACAAATAAACATGCTTTAATCCACATCAGCATGCATTGCAAGACATTAGGATGTTGTACAGTTGCTGTATTTCCATTATTTTCCCTAAAAACCGACTGAAATAATCGAAACCAACATTAATAACTGTAGAATCGATATGTATCAGTCAACGAAAAACAATGCAACTAGTCCGGAAGCGGCACAATGTGATACATCAGCAAAAACAACTTTTAAACTTGTTACTTTATGCCAAAATAATTAATTTATCACTGTCGGAATGATGTGGAAAACTCCGTGGAACGTATTTACACTAACATAATGCCGTCGGCTGTCTGGCTGACTGGCGATGGCGCAAAGCCGAGAGTTCTGGGGGCCTCCTTTAAAACATGCCCGCTCGAACAATGGGTTATTGTTATTTCCCCGGTTGTTTTTATGTTAATGTTTGGTCGGTTTTGAGCTTATGTTAAAGAGAAAGAGCAGGAGTGAGTCTTTTAATGATCGCGTTTGCTGGGAAAATACACGTTTATAACTAATAGTCACCTTCATGACTTTTGCGAAAAACGGGAACAACAACGGCAAAACGGTTTACCAAAAATGCCGCGAAATTATGAGCAAATAACGCAGAAGCTTGCGTTTTTTTTCCACTTTGAATTGATTCATAAATTAAATTAGTAGCCACAATGAATACGTAAAATAGGGAATCTTCGAGAGGTCTCAAGAACATTGTAAATTTTTTAAGATTCATTGTTGGAACGAACTTCTTATACTCGTCTTACAGTAGAGTGAAATGACCGAAAATATTCAATTACAGTAATGTTCCGAAAAATTGTTTTGCCCCCAGGCGACTCTTTTCTATAATTTGCGCGCTTGAAATACAGGGCGGAGTAGACTTACAGTTATACAAGTTGTTGCAAAAATCTTGGTAGAAATATAAGGGGGGAAGAATTATAGATATTACTGTATTTGCAAAGAGTGATTAAACCAATATTTGATACAGTTGCATGTAGAAGGTGGGCTGTAATATTGAGTGGAGAGGAATTGTAGTTATACAGGGTTGTTAAAAACTGAAACATCGTGCGGAGTGGGATACCAAGATGATATACATGCTGATTGTAATAAAGGGTAAATACAAGCCTAAACTTAGACAGAATAACGCGAGTGAGAGAGAGAGAGAGAGATATTTTTCCTTTAAACAAAAAAATTGAGGTTTTATAGTTTGGGGAATAACGGGGAGAATGGGTAATGTTTTAAAATATATTTTTAATATATTTTAAAATATTCATTAAAAAAAATAAAAAAAAAAATTTGTATTCGTCATAATGAGCCCTCTGATTTGATATATGACATGACCCGTTTGAAACAATTATAATTGTTTATTTTCCATTTAATTCTATAATTTGCCCCACAAAATGAATATTAAGGGTTTCTCCTTATTAAAGTTCAGGTGAGGGGCTATACTTACATTTTTTCTCCTTATTTCTTCTTTCATCCATAAAGGGTTCAGGTAGACCAATATGGGCTATACCTCCATTTTTTTCAAAATTTTCCAGCTTATGGTTTCGGAGATAAGGGGGGGGGATGGGTAAATTTAAAACAAAAAATTTTATATTTTTGTTAATATCTTTTTATTAATTTATTTTAAAAATATGAAAAAAATATATTTATTTTTGTCGTAATGAGCCCTTTCATTTGATATATAACATGATGGGTTACAAACAATTTTAATTTTATATTTTCCATTTAATTCTGTAATTGGCCCCCCAAATTAAAAGTAGAGGTTTCTCCTTATTTTTCCAGTAAACTTCAGGTCAGAACCTATAAATCAAATTTGTTTTTTCAAAACTTTTTGTTTTACAGTTTCGGTGATAAGGGGGGTGGGGGAATGGGTAAATTTTGGTATATTTTCGTTAATATCTTTTAAAATATTTTTTTTAAATATGAAAAAAATATATTTGTGTTCCTCAGAATGAGACCTTTTATTTGATATATTACATGATGCGTTTGAAATTTTTTTTATTTTTAAATTTTTATTTAATTCTCTAATTTGCCCCCCAAAATTAACATTAATGGTTTCTCCTTACTTTTCCTGTAAAGTTCGGGCACCGCTCTATATGTCCTATTTTTTTCAAAATTTTAGGCTCATTAGTTTCGGAGATCAGGGGGGGGACGGTCGATTTTTTTAGTTTTTCCCCCCAGAAGTACCCCTAAAATCAAAATTTTTTCTTTTACGATATGTACTCCTGATCGGGTCACCAAACTATACATTGAAACCAAATTTCAACCCTTCCGTCCAGTAGTTTAGGATAAAATGGCTATGATGTGACAGAGGCAGAAATCCTGAGTGATATTCTAAGGGTATCACTATATTGTATATACGGAACCCTAAAAAAGAAATATTGTTTTTATTTGAGTAAACCATCCTATTGATCGTAATTTATATACGTACCAAATTCTATTACAATGTTAAATAATAACAGAGTAGGAGAGCAATTTGGCTTTTTTTTCTAAGAAAAAAATGAAGAAATTGTTGAAATAGTATTAAACAGTGGTTAGAAGTAAAGCAAAATAAATATAAGAAAATATATTTTAAAATTTCCGTATGTAATAAATAACTTTTGTGGAAAACTTTTAATGGAAACTTGTGGCCTGTGAGGCTGCAGGTTGTGAGTTGGAGTCAGAGATGTCACATTTTTTTTACTTATTCCTTTGTTTTATTTACGTAAATAATTAGGTGTTGAAAATTTTAAATTATTTATTCGTTTTGAATTAAATTAAATTCCGTTTTCCCACTTACTTTTCACTATCTTTAGAAAAAGCGTTAAAAATGTACGTTAATCTTTCTTCTACATATAATTATTAACTACGTTAAGTGCCGAAAATGTAATGTTCAGACTAATAATAAAAAAACTTAAGTGTACTTTTTAAAATATCGGTATGAAAGTTTTATCTCGTAAGCCTTGAATACTCTCTTCGAGGTGCCATTTTTTGTACGCAAGACAACATATATAATATATATTGTTTCTGGTTAGGGAACCTTCATCAGTTGCGCTTCCCACAATTGAATGTCCTCTCGAACACTTTTTTATGTATTTGATACATGTCATTAAATTTGAAGACGCGAGATGTAAAGACCGACATCTAGGATTTTCGGGTAACAGCAATTACATGGAACGGCTCCAGATTCGGAACCTCTATGTGCTAGTTTGCCCTGAAAATCCTAGATGTCGGTCTTAACATCTCGGGTCTTCAAATAGTAAGCCTTGGTTTTCTAATATAAACATTCAAATATCTACATATAACAGAAAAATAAATATTTTCTAATAAAAAAGTTGCATCAAAATGGGTCAACTAATAAAATTTTCGGGGCGTGAGATCAGTTGAAATGGGCCAGCCTGCATAAAACATTTCATATTTCCCTAGGCAGATAGTATGTATCTGTCCCATGATGATTATTTTATTTGGGATTATGTTGAATTACCTCATTTAAAATCAATAAGAATCTTAATCTGATTTACTTAAAGCTTAATGGAAAATTCTATTTTGTTATGAATAAAATTATATGTAGATAATCCATATCAAACATATCAATTTCGTGAATTTATGCCTCCTTATTGAATAGTTCACGTGTTTATCCACACATCAGAGCAAGAACAATAGAAGAATGATTTGTATTATTAATGCCAGAATACACAGCAGAGGGTGCGCGTACCGCACATACACACAACATGAACGTGGAAACGTGTTTGTGTGCATTTGATGAGGTAACGGCACATTTCGCCGTTTACTCCATAACCATGCAAGGCCATATGGCGCACACAACGGCCCGCAAGCCTTTAATGGACACGATCGCTGACGACTCACAATTGTGTGTGTTTGTATAAGCGTACAATACGTTAGAAATCATGATGTTCTCGGTATGTATACGTATAGAGCGATGCTTTGTGTGCATAGAGAAGGGAGGCGAGTCGAGGTTTTGTGGTCGATGACCAGGTCGACCAGAAAACGGTTTGCGGATTTGACAGAGGAAGATGAATGGCGCAGTCGGATTAGGCCTTTGTTGGGGAACACTTTTAAAGTTCACGCTATAAAAAGTTATTGTTAAAATTTAAAATACAACAACCTGAATTTGACATATCTTGAGAACAATGCGCACACCATAATAAAAAGTCTTGATATTTTAGTTAGCAACGTCTAAATCAAACCTCGATAGGAATGAGGTTATAATACAAAACAAATTCTCTAAATATATGTCACACTCTGAAACTCACATTTTTTTTATTCATTTAACCAATAGATATACACAATAATACCAGGACATTATTACATAATCTCCACAGAGGTAATCGGAGTTACCTGTTCGTGGTCTTGGCATTATACCTAAAACTAATAATATATAAACCTATCCTATCGAAAATATATACTTAACATAAAGGAAAATATCTAAAAATACATAAAATAAAAAAGAACATAAAAGAAAAAATAAATAAATAAAACATAATTTTTCAGGAAGTTTCAATAACAATGGTGACTTTTTTGTCGATTACCTATCTGATTCTGTTATTATCTTTATTAATTATCCACTTTTTTAACTTATTTTTATTGCACTTACATTACTTAACGCTTTTAGTTCATTTGGAAGACTGTTGTATACAATTATTGCTCTTATAAAACTGCATTTCTTACTGACTGTTTTAGATCTATGTGGGAGAAGAATGCTCTTGTTCCTCGTAATACTGTTTGAGTTCAGGAATTTTTCTTTCAGAATAATGTAGTGATAATTTAAAGATTCAAGTGAGAAGAGCTCCCCCAAATTTAAAGGATTGTTATGTAAGTTCGTTTTATTCCTGTTTACAATTTTTAATGGTTTTTCCTGGTGGCTTTGCAGACGTTTTGTAGCGTTCGAGTAAGCTCCCTCCAGGCAATGATTCCATAGTTGATAATGCTGTGGAAAAATGCGTAATACAACTTTATCAATGTGTCCGTTTTCATAATCTTAGAGAGATTATAGAATATAAATCCTAAATACTTTGTTTTTCTAAGAATGTATTCTACATGTTCATCCCACTTCATTCTGTAATCAAAGATGATTCCCAAATATTTACTTAATTCCTCCCTATTCAGGTTTTTTCCGTTGACTGAAATGTTTAGGTTTACCGGAACACTAATGTTGCAATTTCAGAATGTCATGTAAACAGTTGTATCCAAATTTAAAGATAGTTTATTTAAAGCTAGCCAGGTACTTATAGCTTCAAGATAGTTATTCATCTTGATCTCTACTTCAGCCCAAGTTTCTCCTATAGATATAACCGCTTTGTCATCTGCAGATGATATTATTACGTCATCAGGCAGAGTAGTTAGTAATTCAGTAACGTACTGAATGAATAACAATTGCCCCAGTACTGTTCCTTGTGGAACACCTGTTCGAACTTCACAATATTCACTTACAACCTCATTTACTTTAATACGCTGTTTTCTGTCTTGCAAATAAGAAGTCATGAGCTTATAAGCTTTGCCTCTTAAGCCATAACAGTAAAATTTTTCTAATAATATCTTGTGATTGACAGTATCAAATGCTTTCGCTAAGTCTAGAAATGTAGCTGCAATTGGGGTACTTTTATCAAGCTTTTCATAAATTACATTTGTTAGAAAATTTAAGGCATCCTTTGAACCTATTTTCTTCATGAAGCCATACTGTTTTTTTGATATTATTTTATGCTAAAATTCTATTGTAAATAATTTTTTCCAAGATTTTAGCTACATTAGATATCAATGAGATGGGTCTGTAATTTGACATGATATGCTTTTCTTTGCTTTTGTGAATTGGCTTTATATCAGCTCCTTTAAGTGCATAAGGCCAAATGGATCTTTCTATGCACAAATTAATTATATTTGCGAGAGGTTCTGCAATAAAGTTGACTAATGCGAATACACTTCTAGTGTTAATTTCATCGACATCACTACTTTTAATTTTCATATTTTTAATAATGTCTAATATTTCTATTTCATATTTGTTGGTGTTAGAAATGTAGTATTCGGGTTGCGGGGTGGGAGTTTTAGTTGAAGATATTCGGCTGGGTAATTTTATTGCTGATTCCATAACCAATATTATTAAAATATGTATTCAAGCAAATGGATATTTCAGTAGGATCCTGCACTTTAATTTTATTGTCATCGTGAAGGTATTTAATTTTATCACTTTTCTTGGCATTTCGGCCAAGTTTGGCATTTATGAATGCCCAAAGATGTTTGGAATTATTAATATTAAAGTCAACTTGCTGTTTATCATACATGTTTTGGTTAAATTTATTACCTTGTCAAGAATCTTGGCATAAGTTTTGTACTCAGTCTTAAGCTTTATATTGTATGGCTCCATTTTCCATAATGCATGGGGAGATTCTTTTTTATTACAAGATGTTATAATGCCTTTCGTTATCGAATAGATTTTGTTTGTTTTTTAATTTTTCCCTTAGCTAGCCTTATACTGTCAGATATTAGTTTAATAAGTGAATCAGTGGCTCCATTCGGGTCTTGTAATGATAATATCAAGTTCCAATGTACTTTTCTAGCTATTTCTATTAATTTCTTATAACTTACTGGTTTGACAATTTTAGTGATCTCTTTGTTTATACATTTATTAATTGCAAATTTAATTATTATTTTTAAAGAAGGCTTTATGCTAGGAATAGGTTTCGTTTTTAAAAAAGTTTATGTAGGTTCTATTGAAAGTCAGGTTGTACATGGTGTTTCTAAAATAGGCTTCCAGACTTCTGCTGTGTATAGAACTCGCTAAAATATACATGTGCTTTAAAACGCACACTTAGGAAGTTATATGCCATTAAAAGATCTCAATCAAATCTGTTTTTTTTTGTTACTGAAACAGTCAATATTTAATATTTTTACGTTAAATAAAATGTGCTATTACGTTTTTCGACATTCAAATCATTTTTATTTTAATTTTTTTCCAATTTCTCTACATATTCATAATTTCTTAACAATTTTACGTAAAAAATATAATCTTTACACAATTCGATATTTTCAATGGTTTTCGAGTAAATAGTTTGCCAAATACTTTAAGTAATTAGGCCAAAAATTATATAATAAATTTCCAATGACCCCTTTTACTAATTAAACACTGCAAAACTCAATTGACATTTTATGGATAACTTAAATTGGTTAGCGTTTAGGCAACGTCCGTCTTTTATTTGCCATGGTAAACAGATTATTGTAATTTTTGGCCTAATAACTTAAGACCATATTAATTTGCAAACTCAATTTAGTTACTCGAAACTCGATATTTCTAATCCATTTGGACAAAAATAATATTTTGCACATAAAATTGTTAAGATTTTATAAATCTGTAGAGAAAATTGTAAAAAAATTTAAATAAAAAAAATACGGGCCGAAAACCCCGTTCACCAACCTGAATAGAACGCTTATGATTTGCATGTCGGAAAACGGAATTCTACATGTTATTTAAAGTAAAAAATTATGTAAGAACCATACTTTTTGTTCTATTTGTTTTCGACAGCATTGTCAATAATAGAAAAAAAAAACAGTTCTGTTTTAAGGTCATATAACTTCCTAAGAATGCAATTTTAGGGCACATGTTAATAGAGGCTTTTTGACTGATATTTCTATACCCAGCAGAAATCTGGAACCCCATTTTAGAAACACCCTGTATGTAATAATACTTTTAATGTTTGACATAAATTTTAAACATTATTTTTGCCCAAATATTGAAATTATTTGGAAAACAACTAATAGTTTTGAACAAAAATAGCCACTGTTACAAAGTTTTTGCATTTTTGTCAAAGTTTAGTTGGAAATTCCTTCTTATTTCGTTTTTTTGTAAACATCATTTTGCTGAATATCACTAGTTGAGAGCATTGGAGCTCAAGTGTAATAGTGAGGTCAGTAAGGCGCCAGTACGGCCGCTGTGGTTAAGGTTGCCTTCGGGTGTTGAGACCATGAGATCTTAGTAAGGTGTATTTTATAAGTAGTTTAAATAGCGGGCTGACATGAAACTTCGATTGCATCTCTATGAAAGTATCCACCGTAATAGAAAGTCCTCAGACAATATCTAGAGGTATTTGGAACCAAAAGATAAAAAAGACATCTTTGGTATGACTAAGTTCACAAAAACTGACAATTTGGTTTGAAATAGATGGAGAAGAGATGGCTTTCGACCAGAAGATGCTGCTCGGAAATGCTATCGCTTATCAGCAGTTTTGCACTCCTTTTCTTCGGTAGTGGTTCATCTATTCTTGTTTAGGCAAGGCCGTCCTTATCTCGTTTGTACAAGTGGTGGGCTGTCCCAGCGTATGGCTTATCAGTAGTTTTTATCTCTTGAATGAAAGAAGAAATGGCTTATGCAGAATTTGTACTTAAGACATTTACGTTATTAGCTTGATACTCTAACGAGTTGAGCTAATGGACTTTATTATGTTCTTTTTTTTGAGGCAATATTGCAAAGGTTCCGCTCAATTTCAACTTTTTTTACCCAGTAGATTTATATGTAAGTTATTTATTTTTTGATCAAACATTTAATTTTTCATTTAATTTTATGCGAATAGAATTTGTGTGCATGTCCATTTATTTGAATCCTGGTTTCATCATCAAAGAAAAGCTATTACTTGAAACTAAAATATTAAAAGAAATTTACAACAATGTCAACCTTAATGACAACTGAGGAATTCGCATTATTTTGAACATTTAGAGGTTTTTTGTTACTGATTGAAATTATCTTCCGGAAAGTTCGTGTACCTTGATCAGCTGATTTGTACACATAAGTTACGCTACAGAATCTAATAACTAATAACTATCTTTAGAGAATTCAACCGCCGCGCGACGGATGTACGTTTCTAGAAATAATTTAACAATAGAATAGTAGTTTAAGGTGGTTGAATAAAGATTTATTTGTTTAAAAGTCATTCAGAGACATAGGGTAAAAGTGAATTAATTAAACCCAAGAGCGTGCCCTATGTTCCCCGTTGTGACATTAAGGCGATCACAGAAAGATCTAAAATATTATTTGCGCTACTTACTTAATGGTTACTGCATTTTAATTTATCAAACACTACCCCTTGATGAAAGTATGGAGCACTGACGACATTAGTGGTGGGATGGGGTATTATGGTACTGTATGACGTGGACAGATTGTACTAGCCGACAATACCGCTTATGTAATGACTCTTAACAACAAAGGTGTCATCGAGGTAACGAAACCAACACGAAGATTTTAGAGAAACAGTGCTCAAGGCTTTTTCTTAAAAAAATCTTCATACATAATTATCGGTCCCAGTTAAATTATGTGTTATTTGGAACAAAGAACAAATATTTCAGAGATGTCGCTTGAGCAGATGTTTTTTAAATGGAGTATAGTTCCATTTATCAAGAAAGTACCTCGAAGTTGACTAGTAGCTGTATTTCTTGAGTTTTTAATTTATCTATGAAATGCTCTGAATCTCTTATATGTTAGTTGGTGGTTCCAGCTGATAGTTTTAGAAGTTCGGTTAAATATTTTCCAATGCTGTAAGTTAAAGAGCCGAACGCATTAACCATGGGCTAAAGAGGAATATGGATTTTGGGGAAACCATAAAGTCTTGATGCAACAGACTCTGTTATCTTCATGTTTCTTCTATCTTCAACAGGTATCGATGATACCTTGATCAGATATTTGTTCTATACCCTCTTCGAGATGTCATTCTTTTGAACGCAAGACAATATGTATGATAAATATTCTTTGTAGTCGGGAACCTTCATCAGTTGCGCTACCCACAATAGAATGTCCTCTGTAACACTTATTTATGTATTTCATACATATAGTAAATTTGTAGATGCGAAATGTAAGACCGACATCTAGGATTTCCGGGGAAACTAGCACACAGAGGTTCCGAATCTGGAGCTGTTCCTTGTAATTGCTATTCTCCCGTTACTACTAGGAAAGAATGTCACAATACAATTTTCAGGTTACTTCACCTGCCAGAGATATTGAATACTTTCTTCGAGGTGTCAATCTTTTGTTTGCAAGACAATATATATGATATATATTGTTTCTGGTCGGGTACCTTCATCAGTTGCCCTTTCCACAATAGAATGTCCTCTCGAACACCTATTTATGTATTTGTCGGTCTTATATCTCGCATCTACAAATCATTGGTTTTATTTAGAATTCTTGATGTTTGGATCCTTTTGTAGTTTTTGGAATGTGGTTGGGTCGAGGAAATCACATATGTTGTTATTATGCCTGATATTTTTCAGCCTTTCCTTGTTTAGAATATTGCTTTGTAGCGATACAAAAAATACAGTTCGCTACCGCTCTCGAGCATTCAACGAGATATCAGCTTTTTTCGCGCTGCTGAAGATGTCTGCTGTAGTTGCAGATGAAACGTTCGGAAGCATTTCCATAGACCACACCAAAATAGTCCGGAGAACCACAGTTTATGTATTGTGCTTTAATACTACATTTCGGAATAATTCTCTCTTGCAACTGATCATAGCAATTTTATACTCTATTTTTTTAAACAGTGCTATAATTTCTAAATATAGATATCATTGCTTAACATTCCTAAACTGGGCATCTTACACTATGAATATAACCATTTTATATTCAGTAAGGGTGATTAGAAAATTAGCTTGTTTCCCATATTACACTTTGTACTGTTTAAAAGACACGTAATATTTGTTTTTTATAATTTTAAATTTCATTGGAGCTTTTACGTACTCACTCTCTACTTGTTAGATTAAATTTTTTACACTGACTTTATTAGGAACAGTGGGAATCTCCCGCAGTCTTTTCCTACAATATAAGCGTAAATGAAGTTGGTAAATGTCCCATAACTTAGTTAATTCTCTCTTAATGAGCAATTTCCTTGAAAGGAAAAGGGTTGATTAGGAGAGAAATATCCGGATTACCAAATAGGTTCTCGCCCACATCTAAAACAAGGTTAGTTATTATAATACCGGCGATTCGTTACATCAAGATCAAAATGTCAAAAAACGAAGCGAATTACTCGTTTTAGTTGGAAAATGAATTATTAAGACAAATCACATTTTGAATCAATTCACCCTGATATATGTTAAATATGCAGATTTTACCAAGTTGTTGGTTTTATTTACCTCATTCTTCCAAATAAAATAATATGTTAAATAGTGTCTGGAAATTGATAACTGAAAAATGACAATGTTTCGACAGAGTCACATCTGCCCTCATCAGGTCGATTTTCATATTCGTCTGCTTACGCTACTAGAAGCTGCAAGCATAGTCTCATCATCATTTGGAATATTATATTCAATATTAATAAGTATTAAATTAGCTTTAACATCACTACAGTTCTGAGAATTGCCCGGACACTATCACTGCTTCATTCATATTCTTACTTCTGGTCCAATAAAAACTTGTCATCGCTATCTGAAGCAAAGGCGAATTCCTAACTTCATCTTCACCAAAACGTCTTCTTCATTTTCCAGCATTACATTTAGAAGGCCCTGGTATTAAAATCAACCATTGATACCTTCAACATGAAATTAACAAAGTGCAATATTTGAAACCCAAGCACAATATGACACTCACCCATAGACTAACAAGGTGCCTGCTTAGTACAATGAAGTCAACTGAAATACGGGCGAAATAAAATTACTTTATATAGTGAGGTCCTAAAGTAAATGTAAATAAAATATCCAGAAACAGGTCAATTTTTATATATGAATCACGGAAAAATATTCACCTGTCCCTTCTAACCCTTACTCAGTAATCATCAGTCTCTAATCCAAATCGGAACTCATCAGTAAAATTTACGTTTCTCCAGTTAACTAAACGTCATTTTTCAGGACCTCTCTGGCCCATTTCTGACGACCAGTTCGATGAGGACCAGTTAATACGGGGACCCTTAAAGGTCTCCTGGATCGCAAACCAGAGGCCAAAACTTTGGAACTTTTGCATTCGAAATTGTCCAATGAAAGTGGTCTAGAATTGCGAGCTTAGTGCCGGAATAGTGATTGACCTGCTCCAACGGGCTGATTGGGAATATACCGATCTTTACGTGGAGTGATAAAGGCGGCTTCGGATACTTCAAAGTCGGCTTTGTACTTGCCCCATTTCTTCATACCGACTTATGGTTCTGGTTAGTGTGCTTCTAGTAATGTTCGTTCGGACTATTCGCTATGTAATGACGAGATAGACCTTTTAACCAAAAAATAACAATTCTGATTCGTATAAACTCGGACAGCTCAAATACCGGCATTTCGCACTATTACAACGTACCAAACAGTAAAATAACCCACCATTATTGAATTTTAGTATCACTTATTTAAAAAAAATACGTCTACAGTGTGGATAGTAAATATATAAAAATCTCGTTTCATTGTGTTTGTGGTCTAACTCCTCCGAAACAGCTTGACAAATATTTATGAAATCATGAAATTTTGTATGTGTATTTATGATAGGGATGAGAATAAGTCGGAAAGCATATTTCATACTGGCAGATGATTAGAGTGTCCCTTTGCGGAAAAAAATATTCTCTTTTTTTGAAAAATGTCAAAAAGACGTAAAAATCTGAAAAATGTCTAAAACGTATTTTTTGAAGCCATATAAATTTCCTGCATGGATGATGAGTTTAAAATGGCTTTAAAAAAATCTAAAAATGTATCGTTACGTAAGAAAAAAGCGTTATGTGACTTTCCCTCTGGGAGATTCAAGAAGACGAGCATCGTGCGCCTCTGGTTTAATAACCACAAAACTGAACGCGTGGAGATTTTGTTAACACTTATTTGTTATTCATTTTCATTTTAAATTAGACGTGAGTTATAATTTCTAGCTATTGTAATTTTACATCAAGATTCGAAAAATCGAAACTGTACAACTTCATTGATACTGCGATATGCAGTTAGCCATTAATTTGTATTTCACTTCTGCTTAAATTTTTTGTTTGTTTTAAGTATTGATGTTCATTTTCCATGTTTATTGCTTTGTTTTTTTTTCAAGTTTTTCCCCTGCTTTTTGGCAAAGTCGGCGATTTCACCTGTGATTCTAGAGCCTTACATCTATGTAGATCCTTGGTTGTTTTAGTTAAGTTGTTACTCCTTTTCCTTTTTAATTTCCTCGTTACCGAAACTCCAGGCTTGAGTGTAGGACAACGGAGTTGGAGATAATTAATAATGTTCATATAGATGTATCTTCTCAAACCTAGAATAACACTTGACTATAAACTTTCTCATTGAAACATCAAAGGAACAATATCAAGTTATTGTTAAATAAAACTATTTCAGTATAAGTCTATATAAAAACGATATCCCATTTCAAAAGATGACTAGCAAACAGATCCAAGTCGGTATAAATCCTATTAAAGATTTTGCGATACTTACTAACTTTCCAAAAAGAGCGCTCGTCAATACGGGTTAGTTCTAGGACTAAATGTCGGTAAGGATGCTAAAGGATTCCTGTTTTCCTCCAACCAAAAATTAGTTAGTGTCGACCATGACTATATTAAAAACACATAATTGTGAGAACGTGATTTACGTTCAAAATTATACAATTCTGTTGTTGAAAATATGACAACTTACTGGACAACAACATATTGTTACGAGAATTCATCCGACAGCTGGTGCAATCGGCCATCAACCAATTCATGGAAGGGACATTATTCCGATAAATTCGTGGAACCCGAAATGTTTGTCTCTCAACCGGCGGACCGCTGCTGTTAATGGAATTCCCTTAAAGCTTCCAGAACATGAAAGAGTTTCCCGATGGTTCGTGGATATACCAGACAATTCGCAGAGAATTATATAAATATAAAGCAGCTGGCGATAGGAGGCATTCAGTTTTCGTCGGTCGTTTGTACAGTTAAGATAAAATGTAAATAGTAGTTTCTGTGAATATAAATTTGTGTAAAAGTAGTGGAAATAAATTAGAGTGAGTTGGACTGTGTTTTTAAATAAATCCAAGAACTGAACAGAACCCGTGTGTGAAAATAAAAACATTACAGTGGTGTCAGGTGTGGGGTGTATTTGTGGAACTTTAGAAGTGAAAAATAAATAGACGGACAATGTTTAAAACAGTGAATTTGGACCAATTGAAAGTGACTGACTTAAAAAAAGAACTTGAAGAAAGGGATTTAGAAATTAGTGGGAAGAAAAGCGAATTAATACAACGGCTACGAGATGCCCTAATAAATGAAGGTAACGATCCCGATACTTATTTGTTTGAAGTTTCTGGCAATGGAGACATCAGTATGCTATTAAAAAAAATGGAAGACAAATTGCTAGAAAATTCTAAGTCCTTAGAAGATAAGCTACAAATGTTACAAGAAAATTCTAAAACCCTAGAAGATAAATTGCTGGAAAATTCTAAAAACTTGAAAGAGGCGTTAGAAGAAAATTCTGAATCCCTAGAAGAAAAATTAGTAGAAAGATTACAAGGAAATTCTAAAGCGCTTGAAGACAAACTGCTAGAAAATTCGAAGTCTTTAGAAGATAAGCTACAAAAATTACACGAAAATGCGCAATCTTTAGAAGAAAATTTGAAAAGCATGGTACAGGAAAGTTCAGAAATGCTAGAAGAGAAAATAGTCGAAAACGAAGCCCGAATTGAAGATCTGAAGCAGGCCACGGTCAAATATGAAACCCGGATGGAAGAACTGAACTGAACCCGAGTGTGAAAATAAAAACATTACAATATGTAGGGTAAGATAAGGTATTACTGAAAAAAATTGTTTAATATATTTATCGTGTCGAACCTATTCGATTTCAACTTAATCATTGTTGAAGGTAAAACAGGCAGTGGCGTACCAAACAAAGGATACAATAAGAAACTTCAGCTCTATTAGCAGTAATTATTAAACATTTAATTAACTGAAACTATATCTACTTAATTAGACCAAGGTAGTATAATAACACAACTCTACAAACAAGTCTTTTGTAGTAAATGTAATGACTTATAGTTTTTGCCCCTAAATAATTGTAAAAAGGCTATCCGTTTTCTTACAAATGTGATGAGAGTTTTCTATTCAGCATTATACGACTTTTTGATTTTTGGACTATTTTATACATGTAAGTAGCCCTTGATTCAAATACATGTTATAATTTGCCGACTAGCATATTATGTATTATTAAAAATTATATTATGTGACATTTAATATGTAATTGTTCTCTAAAAGATATTTGCGGCATATTTTTTTCAATATTTAAGCACTTTCTGGGAAATAACACCATGTCACGAAATTTCTGTAGATTTCCAAACATTTCGGAGTCTAGGTCAGACTCCATTGTCAATGGCAAAGAAACTATGGAAAAAAACACAATTGTAAAGTTAAGCAGGAATGGCTTCACTAGGTCGTGTGAAAATATTCAAGGTCGCAAGATAAGGCGGCTCTTCGATGTATGCCGCCAGGTGACCACACCCTTTTGCTGGGGCGCCATTGGCCAGCGACAGGTGCCATGTGAGGTAATCGCTCCTTTTGGTCAAAGCGGGAATTGCAAATATCTCTGAGACAGCTGACGTACACCATAGAGATTGGCTGGGCTATTAGCAACATGCTTGTCAATTTAATGTTGCTCAAGGAAGTCCTTAAACATTTAATATGTATTTAAAATTTATTTTAGTTCTCTAGACGTCATTAATAATTATTAGTTATTGAAATAGAAATTTCTAAACATTAATTAATTTATTTTTTTCTGAGTCACAAAGAATTGAGATATTAATATTAATTCTAGTGGATGATAAGAGAATTAGGCATTCTCCGGTATTCAGAACATTTAATGAGAAGGGCTTATTATGGGAAAACAAATATATTTTTTTCATATTTTTAAAATAAACTATTTTAGAGATATTGACAAAAATATTTAAAAAATCTCATTCCCCCTACCTTATCTCCGAAACTATAATCCGTGAAATTTACAAAAAATTAGAAAACTAGGGGCTCATTTGAATTTTACCGGAAAAATAAGGGGAAACTTCTACTATCAATTTTGGGGGGCAAATTAAGGAATTAAATGAAAAATATAAAATCAAAATTATTTCTAATACATTATTTAATATATCAAATGAAAGGGCTGATTATGGCGAAAACAATTATATATATTTTTTTATATTTTTAAAATAAATTATTTTCAAAATATTAACAAAAATATAAAATTTTTACCCATTCTTTATAACTTATCTTCCACACTATAAGCCGTAAAATTTGGAAAACCATAAGGATATAGGACCTCACCCGAAATTTACTGAAAAAATAAGGAGAATACCCTAATAGCATTTTAAGGGGGCAAATTACAGCATTAAATGGAAAACATAAAATTAAAATTATTTCTAAGGCATCATGTATTATATCAAATCAAAGTGGTCAATTTGACGAATACAAATATATTTTTCTCACATTTTTAAAATGAATATTTTAAAATATTTTAACAAAAATATTTAAGAAAAATTATCTATTCCTCCCTTTACTCCCCAATCTATAAGTCCTAAAAATTTTTGTTTACAGGAAAAATACGAAAAAACCTCTAATATTAATTTTGGGAGCCAAATTATAGAATTAAACGGGAAATAAAAAAATATTTATTCAACGCATCATCCAATACTTCAAATGAAAGGGCTCATTATGAGGAATACAAATATATTTTTTTCATATTTTTTAAATTTCAGTTCAGTTTTCCAACGCATCTTGTAATATATCAAATAAAAGGCTTGTCCGAAGTTGGTGGACAATGTAACTCGTTCCCCGAAGTTTCCTTCAAGACGATGGAAGTCCAAGGAAACTTCCAGGGAAGAAAAGGCTCATTATGTGAATTACAAATATATTAAACATCGACTTAATTTCCACTTTAGAAACTAAACTATCTAAAATTTTGAAATATAAATTTTATTTGTATTTTTAAATAATTTGTCTAACAGATTTATTTTCCCCTTTATCTTCCAATCTACAGAGACAGACAGTAGAATATAAAAGGCTTCCCTGAAAGTTTATTAGTAAAATAAAACTCTAATGTTAATTTTGGGGGCCAAATTAGAAATTTAAATACATATTTTTATAACAATCAAGCGAATCATGAATCTATGTGGGGAAAATAAAAGTGTATATTTTTTATAAATTTAAAAAGCGTCCTTTAAAAGATATTAGGGTAAATATAAGAAAATGCACTCATTCCCTGCTTGTCTGAAACTAGAATGTTAGAAACTTCAAGGAGCTACGGATCCCTTAGTATGCGAGTCCAACTCGTACTTGATTAAATTATTTTTTATTCGTATGGTTTGATAATGCACTCGTGCAAAATAAAGCATGTTTTAGACTCCATTTTTTAGAAAAGGAATTTATCTATATTACCTATGTCTGCATTCTACGTCCGCTTTTATACTAATATTTACAATTCTGATTAAAATTTATGTAATGAACGAAATCCAATATTTATAAATAAACTAATCAAATTAGCTTCACAATGGACGATTTTAATTATCTTTATTAGGAAATGAGTATAATGAACGTAATTTAATTAACCGTTCAGAGGCAAACCCGAATTTAATACATTACTAATTCTGTTCTTTTAACGTGTCCAAAATATATTTCGTAGTTGAATAATTTGATCCTTTTCTACCTTACTATCCCAAAGGTCGTTAATTTGGTTCATTTGTATAAAGAATGTGGAAGATTTTCAGGAAAGTTTCCACTGAACGTGATACTCTTACTTATGCAAATGGGTCTCTTCCATTTCGGGATATTTTGTGACTGGCAAAATTTTTAATGGTCGATTTCACACACATGTGCTCTGAATTCTTTAATATTACGGACGAAAATGTGCGAGATTAAAAAAACTGATGAAGTAAGTGTTATCCCTTGAGTATCCTATGCTTTGACAGAAATTGATACTACGTTGCAATTTGCTTTGAAACAAGAATATTGTTCTAGACGGTAAAATGGCCTATAATATCATGAAAGTGTTTAATGTTTATTAATTTTTTTGCCAAATTTTGTGAGGTGTCAGTTACTGAATTTAATATAAAGTGTTATGGAAAAATTCTCCACAAAATTCCTGAATCCGAAAATTTTATTTTGTTGGCTAAATGTCAAATCAGGCCAAGCGTTTAATTTTTTATGCTTGGGATTAGGATTGCATGTATTGCTATATTGAAAACCGTTATATCTACAAACATGGATAAATTAGGAAAGTTCTAGAGAATTTTATTGCAAATTCAATCCTTTTTGAGGTATGATTCATATGTGCTGCTTTTTAAGAAAAGAAAATAACTAAACTATACATTTTTTTATTTTTCTCTATAATTCCCCAAATACAAGTGCTATCTTCTTAGGAATCATACATTATTAAGGCACTTTTTTAAAAATGATTTGACGAAATAAAACATAATATTTCAGCTTCAGGCCACAATGAAACAACCGAAATCATCCTATCATTTTTTGACTGGTCGAGTTATTCTAAAATTATTTAAATTATTTGTGATTTTGTATAAGGTTCATATGGTAGGATGGATGCCAATAAGTATTCCACAAAGTATGTCTGTGCATGAGAGAGGTTTATTTATAAAAGGTATAAACAAGGTGTAGCCCATTTATATAAAGAAAAATTTTCAAAGCGACATCAATCAAACGAGAGACATTTTAAGTTAATAGTTAAAAAATTGGGAGTGGTTATAATTCTAATTATTTTCACGAAAATTAATTTAAAAATAAACAGACGTATTGAAAAATATCTTTAACCAATGTTTTAAAACTGTGACACATATCTCCATTAATTTTTGAAAAATTTTTACACCGCCGTATAACTTTTCGAGTAACTCTTCTTACGATGTTTCTGTTAATAGTAGTCAGAATATCTCTTACCCTCTCACATATTTCCGACAGGGAAATTTCATAAACCTAATTTTTTGCTTAACACCATAAATAAAAATCAAGAAGTGGTGACCTCGCAGGCCAAGCTGTTTAATCATTATTAGAAATGTTGAACTCAAGTGATATTTAATTCATTAAGAGTTATGTTATTTCTAATTGCTGGCATAACGTCTTAAAACAGCTGAATATATCTATTTCCAGTTAGATTTTCTTGGAAAATGAAGGGTCCAATATAACGGTTGCCTAAAAACAAGAATTAAATTTTATGTATTTGCGAGACTCATAATCCCAGTGATTTATTATAAATTACCTATAATATCACACCAAACATTAAACGAAAATCTTGCTTGTAGACGTCTTTCTTCTAAACAATGGACAATTCCGGTACTCCAGTAGTGATGGTTACATTTATTGAATATTCCACAATCTGTAAAGGAGTTTCATCTGTTAAAACTGTTTTATATTGAAAATTGTTGTTTTATTATAAAATAATCACAAAATTTTGTTGGTCTATTATAATCATTTCCCTGAAAACTTTGAACTATACAAGGTTCATACGGATGAAAGCGATGTTCTTTTAGAACCACACGTACAGTAGATTTGGGAATTGTTAATGAATTTTTCTCACTGATGTTGCCGGGTTAGTCCTGACTTTTTCTACGACAACTTTATTTCGCTCTTCATTATTTTTAGTGAGGGTTTTAGGTTAATTATTTGAGAAAGTACAGTAATCTAGCAAATTGGTTACTACCAACTGAACATATCTTTTGTTGTTGTGACGTCGCTCCGAAAATTGTTCTTTCCAAGCATATACTTCAGCTTCTGTGTTCCTGTTAACTTTAAAATAAACTTCTATCGCGTCTAAGTATTCTTAATTTGCATAGTTATTATCTCCATATCACTACATAAATCTTTGGAACTTACATGAAAACACAAATACAGTAAATTGTTGTAAGGTACGTCGAAAAGTTTCTTGATGGCCGCCTGTTGTAATAACCTACTACGAAAAAACAGTAAACAAAATTCCATGTCATAATTGTCCACGATACCACATCGGTCTTAACAGCAGTCGCCTCAACCACCGAGTATATGAACACTCTTTGTCATATCCAAACACGATACTTTGTCCACTTCGAGGACAGTAGGACTATAATATTCCTCAATCCTTTAGAGAAACGACCCCTCTGGCTAAACTACCGCGATAATAGCACCCACCTTTCTACAGCATGGAGCTCTTTAATAGCCAGACTAAAAAAACCACCAACACCCAACCAATCACCATGTGATTTTCGTTATTATCATTTTATTTTTCACTTTGTCTCTTGATTATGGCTCCAAAGTAGGAGTCGAAGCGTCGAGTAATTCATAAATTTAAAGTCCTTCAGCTCACACAATTGTATAAAAATTGGCGCTTGATAACAGGACTTGACTCTGGATAGAATCCTAGCCATGTCAAAGTTTTTTCAATTAATAAAAAATTGTGACTTAATTCGTTTGACGTAAATGCCATAAATCCGGGAAATCGACATTTGCCCCTTACCAATCCGTACTGAGGCAGCGTGGTAAGGCATGCCTCATATCCCCTGTAAAATTCTATAAATATTCTTCATTTTCTCAATAGTTTGAGACAGTTATTCCCACAAAAAGACCGTAAGCTCTTCATCTGTTTCCTTAAGACCTTAGGTGTCTCCGATCAGCTCTTCAGCTTTTCTTATCACTAGTACATTTCTTCACGCATTTCGTTATTCAAACGCCAACTCCTAAATCTCTAGCCTTAATTTGTCGATAAAAAACTGTCAATAATATGTTCTTCTTCTCAGTTCGTGAAGTAAGTTCTTCAATTCTTCAATCCCACACTTCTAGTTCTTCATTTCAGTTAATCAAAAAGACCATTTTTCCACCTATCTTCAATTCTATTAGATACCGTCCTTCAGTTCTTCTCACAGATCTTAAGCTCTTCTTCTTCGTTTCGTCTCAAGATCTTAAATTCTCGGTTTACACAGCTCTACAAGTTCATCTGCAATCTTTCAATTGTTCAGGCAGGCTACACCATAAAATTGGTTGAAGATGATGAAATACAGGATGTTCCAAGAAGGTGGGCAGTTATCTGTAACACAAAAAAAATCGGTATTATTCTGAAAATTTAGCAACGTACGTTAGCCGATAAGTTCCAAGTGACTAAAATAATTTCAACTTTCTTATATCAAATAGAACACCCTTTATATTATTGGACATTTGGATGATACGTTAAATTCTAGATAAATTATATCAAACACATGTTATCTCTAAATTTATCAAGATATTTGCATTTTTATTTAAAAAATGTCAGATGGAGTCCTGGGGATAATCGATAATTTTCGCCAAACAACCATCTGTTCGGAATCCATCTTTATTCGGAAGACTGAGGCCAGCAAACAACACTGAAAAAATTACCCTTTTTTCTACAGGATGTTCTTGAAGAAATAGTGAAAATGACATTTACAATATGCTTAAAACTCTAGATTTTCAATTTTTTTGTCAGGATCTTAAAAATCACTAAAAATGAAAGAACTTCGTATTCAGTTTCCTACATCTAAACCTCATAATTTTCTATTAAATTACCGTTTTCAGCCCATTATAATATGATGTCGACTTTGCTTGGAAAAATCAAGTGAGCACTTGTCGCTAGAAAAATAACTGGCGACTACGAAATGTCACTCAGATTTTCAAAATTGCCAATTATGGTTACACCAAGTAATTATTCCAACCTAAATTATTTCAATATCTTTATTATTTATATGTACCTAATAATGTAATAAAGTAACAAAGAAACAGAGGCCATTACAGGCAAACTAACAATTATTATGAAATTTCGAAAATTATTAAATGTTGATTTCTTAGAAAATATCAATTGTAAAATAACAGACAACATACCGTATAGAGAAATTTTAAACAATTTGTTTTAGTAAATGTGCAAAGTTACGCCCTTGAACTTCTTCTGCGCAGTTCTCAATGAGTAGTATTTCTTATTGATGTAGGCTCTAAATTTCTGAGTGCATTTCTCGTTCGTTGTATACGACCCTCTTTGGTCGTTAAAGGACTATTATAAAATTTATTTTTAATTGCACCCCATACAAAATAATCCAGAACGGACAAATCAAGGAAACGACGTGGCAAAAGAAAAGGACCGTTGTTTGCAATCCATTGGTCAACAAAAACCTGGTCTAAATAGTTGCTCACTAAGTAGCCATTTTGGGGAGGTGCTCCGTTATGCTGATAAAATAATTCCCGATAATTGACCAATAGTAAATTTTCCAGATACGTGGCTTCAAAGTCTCGTAAAATATTCAGATAAGCTTCATCTATAAAAATTAAAAAAGCAGTGCCTGAAGCAAAATGTAAAACATATTTATAAATTTATCATTTAAATTTTGTTCATAAAAATGTACTTTTACAATTCCGCACGATAAACCTTAAATTGCCAACTCTCTTGGCAATTTCTGCATCGGAACTCATGAGGATTAGAATAACGACAGTAATGGGAATTTTGCCTATTAAATAAACCATTTCTGGTGAATTTTGCCTCAACTAACCAAATGCTATTTTCCAAAATAAATGGTTTCCTAGGAACCATATTGAAATAAATTCAGAAAATTTGTTTAACATTTTGCACTAAAGAAAAGGAGTACGAATAATATGTGTGCTTTTTCAAGTTTCTATGAATAGAGCTTTTAGAAAATCCCAACTCCAGTACTGCTTGCCTAATACTCGCTTTCGGATACGCTTGAAAGTAACCCAAAGTTGAAATTTCAGTCTTGGCGTCGTGAACAATAGGCTTGTTTTCCTTAATTGTTGGATTGACTGAACCAAAGTTCTAAAAATTGTCTATTATTCGGTTTATTGTTTTTTCTAATGGTCTCTGCTCTCCGGTTATGTAGCAGCAAATGTCTCACATGTTCATAACAATACTATATTACTCTCTCAATAAATCTTAAGCATGTTGAAGTAATCTTCGTTAGAGTAATTGATACGAGTAGGGCAGACATTGTTCACCACCATTATGATACAATAAAAATTATAGCGACTGCGGCCAGCATTAGCATCATTCCCTGTGCACCACGGGTGGCTGCTCGAACGAACTTAGCACACCACTCATTACGTGCATCTAATGTTGAATTCAGCAAGGATTCATATGAGTAGTTGAGATTATTTTGATGCCGGGTATAGGCTAAAAACCACAAAATGCAAGCGATATAACCGCATGTGTTAAACGCCCGGGCACCAGATTCACACTCAGGTTCAGTTCAGTTCTTGGATTTATTTAAAAACACCGTCCAACTCCCACTAATTTATTTCCCCTACTTTTACATAATTTATATTCACAGAAACTACTATTTACATCTTATCTTAACTGTACAATACGACCGCCGAAAACTGAATGCCTCCTATCGCCAGCTGTCCATATTTATATTCCTATCCGAATTGTCTGATAAGTCCACAAACCATCGGGAAACTCTTTCATGTTCTGGAAGCTTTAAGGGAATTCCCAGTAACGGCAGCGGTCGGCCTGTTGAGAGACGAAATACTTGGGATTCCCAGAAGTACCGGAATAATGTCCCTTCCACGAATTGGTTGATGGCCGATTGCACCAGCTGTCGGATGAATTCTCCTAACATTGCCCCCTCCTTAAGACCATTTCGTCCCGGAATGTCCTAGCATCCTCCCTGGTGTGACGATATTTTGCAGGACTCTCCATTTCGACATCGGGAAGTCTGGTGGAAGTAACAGTCAACGGTCTTCGAATCTGGGCTGCGAATATTGAGACAGAATGTTTTCGTTACCAAATAAAAGATGTCTCTGGTACCCACTGGTTGTTTATCTTCGAGATGAAGGACCTTCCCTACCGCTGGATCCTGCTCCCGTAGCTTCTGGAACTGGCAGTACTTTTTGGCAAACACCTTGGCTATTCCTCTAGACATGCGGAAATCTCGAGCCACACAATGAGCCAGAGCCAATTCTATGGGCACCTCAAACAGGTCTCGGGGTTCCTCTGTGGTCACGTCGTGCTGCACTTTCTGCCCATTAGAGTACAGTGCCATAAACTGTTCGAAGGTCATCTCGTCTTTAGGTGGTAGGATGCTGCGGACAAGTGAAGATACTGGTCCCAGTCTCTTTGGTGGTCAGAGACTACCTTTGACAAATGGCGATTAATGGTTCTATTCACCCGTCCTACCATTCCATCGGACTGCTGGTGTAATGCTGTCGTCGGTGTTTTATTGATTTTCAGAAGTTTGCAGACATCTTGGAAAAGGGTAGATTCAAAATTTCTAGCTTGGTCTGAGTGTAACTCAAGGCTTCTTGATTCGGCAAGGCATACGCTTCGGCCCATTTACTATAATAGTCCATCACCACCACAATGTATTTATTTCCCGTGTCGGATTCAGGAAATGGACCGGCAACATCAATGGCTACTCTTTCGAATGGACTGCCCACGTTATATTGCTTCATGGGAGCTTTCTGAGGACCATTACTTGCTGCACAAACTGTACATTTCCGGCACCAATCCTTAACATCTACCTGGCAGTTTACCCAATAGAAGCGTTCTCTCAACTTCCCCAGGGCTTTCGTTACTCCCAGATGTCCTCCAGTTATACCATCATGTTGTTCTTGTAGAACCTCTGGTCTCCTATTTCTGGGAACTACAATCTGTTTTCTGTTGTTGACTTCCTCTGGGTTTTCAGGTCGCGCTTCAGAAGTCCATTCTCCAGGATGAGAGAGTTCCACTGAGCCCAGTACGACTTTATGGTTGGTGAGTATCGGGAAATCTCTTGCCACGTAGGTTTGCGGTCTTCTTCCTTCCACCGGATAGCCTCTTACAAATCTGGATCTAATTTCTGGTCTTTTTGGATCTCTGCAGATTGCCAATGGTCATCGATGGCGGTAGTTCTACAGAGAGCAGCTCTTTTGCCTTCGGTTCGCTGACCATGTTTACAAATATCAGGGCTTGGTCTCTTGGATAAGACATCAGCGTTCTTATAGCTCGTTCCAACGGCATATTTTGTCGAGGAAGTCGGTACCCCATTGCTCTCCTTGCAACGACTCTGGATATGGCCTACCTTACGACACTTCCGACATCTCATTAGTCTTTGTTTTGTAAGGACTTCCTCTACTATCTTCCTTACAGCGATTTCAACATTTCCGCCATCCTCTGATTCTCTTTTTCTGCCCTGACCTTTACAGGTATTTTTCGCAGCCTCAAATTCCAGAGCTCGAGTCAGTGCATCCACTAATTGAGTCGGTCGAGGTAGTATCAATGCTTGTCTGGCTTCTTGGTCTCGGAGTCCATCCAAAAACATTTGGACTGCTAACCTTTCCATTACGTTTTCCGGTGTAGCTGGATAGGCAAGGCGAACGAGACGAGCAATATCAGCTCCAAATCCTTGTAAGGATTCATTCTCTTTCTGGTGGCGATGTTTCAATTGGGAGTGGTAGACGTGCTCCAAATGTGTCTGGCCATACCTCAATTCTAAATGTTTGACCAGTTGTTCGTAGTCTTCTTGCTCCGACGTATTCAATGTTTGTAAGATGTCTGTAGCATTCCCTCTTAAGGCTATGGTTAGTGCTATTGCCTTCTCCTCTGCCGACCATCCGTTTAACTTTGCTGCAGCCTCGAATTGACGCCTATAATTAGTTCACGACGATTTCCCATCAAATTGTGGAGGTTTCATTTTGTGTCTTGCTCCTTCGAGGCCAATTTTTGAATGCACTACTTCTGGACTGTTTCTGCTTACGGCTTTTGATTGAGTTTCTCCCCTTTGTATAGTGACTACCTGTTCTTTTATTTTCCTGATCTCACCCTCCATTATATGCTTTAGCTCCTCTATCCGCTTTTCATTTTTGACTGACTCTTCGACCATTGTTTGTTTTAACTCTTCCCTCCGAGCCTCATTCTCCAATATTTTCTCTTCCAGCATTTCTGAGATTTTCTGTACCATGCTTTTCAAATTTCCTTCTACGGATTTAGAATTTTCCAGTAATTTGTCTTCCAGGATTTTAGAATTTTCTGTTAATTTATTTTCTAACGCCTCTTTCAAGTTTATAGAATTTTCTAGCAATTTATCTTCTAGGGTTTTAGAATTTTCTAGTAATTTGTCTTCTAGCGTCTTAGCATTTTCTACGAATTTATCTCCTAAGGACTTAGAATTTTCTTGTATTGTTTGTAGCGTATCCTCTAAAGTCTTTGAATTTTCTTCCATTTTCTTTAATAGCATACTCATATCCCCATTACCAGTAACTTTAAACAAATATGTATCGGGATCGTTACCTTCATTTATTAGAACATCTCGTACCCGTTTTATTAATTCACTTTTCTACCCAATAATTTCTAAATCCATTTCCTCCTGTTCTTTTTTTAAGTCCGTCACTTTCAATTCACTTACCGATTTGAACATTGTTAGTCTATTTATTTTCCACTTTTAAAGTTCCACAAATTCACTTCACACCTGACACCACTGTAATGTTTTTATTTTCACACTCGGGTTCAGTACAGTTCTTGGATTTATTTAAAAACGCAGTCCAACTTACACTAATTTATTTCCACTACTTTTACATAATTTATATTCACAGAAACTACTATTTACATTTTATTTTAACTGTACAATATGACCGCCGAAAACTGAATGCCTCCTATCGCCAGCTGTCCATATTTATCTTCCTCTCCGAATTGTCTAGTAAGTCCACGAACCATCGGGAAACTCTTTCATGTTCTGGAAGCTTTAAGGGAATTCCCAGTAACGGCAGCGGTCGGCCTGTTGAGAGACGAAATACTTCGGTTTCCCAGAAGTACCGGAATAATGTCCCTTCCACGAATTGGTTGATGGCCGATTGCACCAGCTGTAGGATGAATTCTCGTAACAGTATCTTTAATTCCGTCTCCATCACCATCTAGTATATAAGTATACGGTGCTTAACAGCACTTCGAAACCTGGAGTAAACTCTAATTTTTATAAACTTCCTTATATTTAAATACTCGTCTAGTTGAAATTCTTCATTATTTTCCCTCCCAATTTCGTCTTGTATATAAGATGCTAAAAGCTTGACCTGATAAATACCGACGGTGATGTCTTGTAAGTCACCCAGGTTAAGTACAGAGTAATCAGGGGATATCTTCACGATGTAGCCTCCTCCATTTCTTCTCACAAGATTTCCTACCTCAACTCTGGCTTGAAAGATATTAGGAGTTTGTGCTTTTAACATTTGTTGAGCCAGTTCAACAGTTACATGTTTATAAATTTTTGTTATAAACACAATGTAAACATAAAACCGGCTGAAATGATAAAAAAGCAACAATAGCTATTCCGCAATTTCTATGGGTGTAAAAAAAGGCGGCCTCGTGAAGCTTCAAGAAAACGCTCCGACAACAAAGAAATAATCATTGCATTCGGATATATTTCACGATCACTATTTAAAGGACAAGTTGAGTAGTTTAGTTTATCTTCGTGTGATTGAATCGACGGAGACAAGAGATCAGCTGTTTCCAATAGTATTACTCATAGTGTAAACAGTGGATTTATTTGTTAAAAAAAGACGTTGAAAGTGAAAGTAAATATTTGTGTAAATTTGACTTGAACAGGTAGTGAAATCTAAAGCATTTAAGCTTCGGCTAGCTATAACTTTGACACATGAGTTTTTAGGGCTTGAGGCTCATTAATATTTTTAATGTACTCCTCAAAGGCTTCTAAACCCAGCGAGGATCAAACAATTTGACCGAAACTCAGTTTACATAAGGATTCCTACCATGTCCTTTAGCGGTGAAAGTTAGCGTTGCTTAGGAGAGATAGTATAGAAGAACAAATTTATCACAACAGAAAGTTCAGTGAGGATATATAGGTACACACCTTTAATATAAGCAATAAAAACAAAGACAGTAACAAACAAAGGAAACCAGAACATCAATACCTAAATTAGAAATCAAAGTATTAAAAGCGATATAGTGCCAAACATTGTACGATAGATAGACAAACAGCAGCATATGAACGCCAAGTAACATCCAGACCGACAAGTCGATAAAAACAAAAATAAAAAAGTGGTAGTGTGACACCTGACCCACCAGAAAAAACAAACAATTTATAACAATAAGCCTATTATGATCAATTATTCCCCCTATTATGATTGATAATGAGGATACCGAATTCAGTCATCCTCAAGATATTGTTAACGCATTTGCTGCTCATTTTAAAAACTCTTTCAACCCCAATCGAGATACAAGTAATACTTCCAATACACCTTTGTCCTTTTATAATATCATGATACCCCAGTTCTCAGTGAATGATGTAATAAAAGTAGGTAAGAAAATCAAACCTAAATCATCATTTGGTCCAGACGGTGTTCCATATTTTTTTGTCAAAGATTGTATCAATGTCTTAGCTATACCTCTGTGTAACATATTTAATCTATCCTTAAGTCGAGCGGAGTATCCTGAATGTTGGAAAATGTCTAAAGTTTGCCCCATCCACAAAAATGGTAACACTTCTTTAATAAACAATTATAGGCCTATATCAATGATTAGTGGTTTTTCAAAGGTGTTTGAAATGTTGCTGTATGAGCATATATTCTTTCATGTTAAAAGCCAAATAACATTTGACCAACATGGCTTTATTAGTGGACGCTCAACAGTGACAAATCTAGCATGTTTCGCCGAATATCTGTCTCAGTCATTAGATGAAAGATCACAGGTTGATGTTATTTTTACGGATTTCTCGAAGGCTTTCGATAGGCTCGATCATTCAACCTTACTCAGCAAACTTTCTGCCTTTGGCATGAGTAATCATTATGTCGAGTTTCTTCGCACCTACCTAGTGAACCGTACGCAGTTTGTTTGGTACAATAATCATAAGTCTGTTAGTTATATTTCTAAATCGGGGGTACCTCAAGGTTCAAATCTGGGGCCACTAATGTTCCTAATTTTCATCAATGATATCACCAATGGCATTCATGTTCAAAAATTGTTATTTGCAGACGATCTTAAGCTCTTCTCTTGTGTGAAAAACCAAATGGATTGTAAAAACTTACAAAATAATATTGATAAAATTCAAGAATGGTGTACGATAAACAATCTCCCCCTAAACTCGAGTAAATGTAAAGTTATGACCTTTGGACGAAGACATAATTTTGTTGATTTCAGTTATAAGATTGGTTCGTGTGTGCTGGACAGAGTTAGTGAAGCCAGGGACCTAGGAATTATATTCAACGGCCATCTCAACTTCAGAAATCATATAGAAAACATAGTTACTAACGCATCAAAAATGTGTGGCTACATAATGAGAAATACAAGACAATTTACAAATGTCAATTGCCTCAAAACTCTGTATAGTGCACTTATAAGAACTAAACTGGAGTACTCGTCGATTATTTGGTCGCCGCATTATAAGTTGTATAAAGATAAATTGGAACGTGTGCAAAGAACGTTTGCGAAGTTCATGTACTTCAAAAAATATGAGATATACCCCGAGAGGGGGTTTGAGCACGAGGTGTTATTATCCGATCTGGGTCTGGAGAGTCTAGAGCAGCGCAGATTTATCGCCCATTGCCGATTTGTTTATAAACTAATCAACTCTGAAATTGATTGTCCATTTATACTGGAGCATTTTAAGTTCTTAGTCCCGAGAGCTGAGTCTAGAAGTTCATGTTTGTTTTATCCCCCACCTGGTCGAACAAATATCCGTTTTGCCTCTCCTATTTTTAGGTTATGCTTTTGCTATAATATGATTCACAAAAATATTGATTATACGGTAAGGAGGAATATCTTACATAACCTACTGAAGCTGTTTGTCCAAAGTAACACAGTAACATGTTCTTAACGCTGTGTCTAAGTATATTAAAACATATTGTTATGGTTACTCGGTCACGTTTTGTAATAATAGTTATATAATTCATTCAGGTTTGTCAGTCATGGTTGTATACAGTTAGCGTTTTTTTTTCTTTTATCATCTGATGTTTATGGACTTTTAATGTTTACATATTTTTTTGTTGTTAGGTCTCATAGGCTATATTTTGTAATTTAGTATAGTTAATATTAACCCTGTAATTGGTGTAATACTGTTGGGTTAAATAAACAAATCAAACAAATCAAAATCAAAATCAGAAGACTAGTTAGGAGACGCCAAAAGGACGATACAGAATACAGCCGCAGAAACTGAATAAGATGCAAATTACTTGAAGTAGAAAACATAAATTATTGTTTCCACAAATATATATTTTTTAAATTTTCTCAGTTAATAAAGGTATGAACAAACAAAAATAATTTTTGAAGCTGCTTTTTCAAAACGTTTCATTTAATCAATTGCGTTTATAAAGCCTTTTATAAGTTCTCTAATTATTTAGCAATTATCAAATGCAAGTAGAAAATATTAATTAAATACTTTCCATGGATTATGGAAACAGTTGAAAATTTCAATTTTGATATTTTTATTTGCGAACTAGCCTTTAAATTATCGTCCTGTTAATTTTCTTTCGGTATTACATAGGTTGTTTTTTGCTCTGTTGAATGGCGTGCAGTATAGTATCAAAAGCCTCAACGATGTTTGTTTGTCACATGGTTATGTTTGATCGTCCTATAATTTCTTTGCTGTGTCACGAATACATGACACATCTTCTTCGCGCCATCTGTTTACCTGATAAATAACAGACATGATAGAGATACTCAAAGACCATTAAAATTAATTTTTCTTCAACCAATTCACTTTAAATAACAAATATTTTCTTGAAATATTCTTTAAATTAATTCCTTTGTACCATATGCATGAATATGAGACAGACCAATCATTTTTCTCAACAAATAAAACACAGGCACACCTGCCTACAATCTGCATCAATCTATTCTTGCTTCTATATAATCAGCGACGGTAAGTGAAGTGAAAAAATTAAATGAAGTGAAATTTCGGTTCGGTGCTCGCGTAAAAACATCTCGGAGGGATTCGAATACGAATTAAGGTGAGGGATTTTTATTCGTCAGTAATAAAAAAATAATATAGGAAGCGTACTTGTTTTATCCGTAATAACGGGAAGGCTTTTGTAGACGAACAAATAGTGCGATGTGAGTGCTTTAGTTTGAAATAGAGAAAAACAACTAGTCATCAGAACATAAACATAAGGATTTATGCGTGCTACAATTCACAACTCAAAAAGGAAAGATATTTTTAACCGATTTCCAAAAAGGATGAGGTTATCAATTCGTCGGCATCTTGTTTTTTACTTATGCTCAGGAATTATTCAAAAACGGGCTCGGGCAATTTTGATAATTCAAACGTATTAAGTATTAAGGAATTGTACAGAAAGGTACCCTATAATTTTCAATCACGTGAGATTTACGGTTTTCCAGAAAATCAGAAAAAACAGTAATTAAGGGACACTACACTTAAGTGAATTTCAACGAATCTACAGTGTTTTCTCTAAAACGGCTCAATCAATTTGAATATTTCAAATTTAATCCTACAAAGATATGTTCCAACTTGATTCCGTGTATTTTTATTTAAAAAACTATAAACATCAATGTAGATTTCAAATTTTCATCATAAATATCTAGCTTAAATGTCCAGATATGCCATGAAAGCATATCGTACAGGGTGTTTGTAACGTTTTCAATTATTGAAACTTACAGTCGTGAAATGCCACAAAATATTCTAATATTGTATCGAAAAGAAAGTTTGTTATGTGAGCGATCTTTTCTATATGGTATACGGTGGTAGGTGTGCGTGCATCTAAATTCAAGCAGCGAGCAATGTGGGCAGTTGCAACATAGGGCGAAGTATAATTACAATTATACAGGTGGGTTCAAAAAATCACTCACAAATAAATGTGATATTGAGTGGTACATAAGCAGTTGCTTATATAGGATGGTTGAAATATAAGATGAAATAGAATGAAAGTTATACAGGGTAGTTGAAAAAATATTATCTTGGGTGTCACATCAGTAGTTGCGTAGACAAGGTGGTTGAAATAAGAGTGAAGTAAAACTATTGTTATACAGAGAGGGTCAAAAACGTTAAAAAAATTATTAATTATTAAATATTAGCATATTCAGTAAGCATATTTGAGTTATAGGGCGGAGGGTTAAAAAAATGTTAGAAGGAGTTGGAATTAAGTTATCCAGGGTGGTTACAAAAATGTTATACTCGCATAATGAACACAAGTAGTTGCTTATACGTGACCTATGGAACGAAGTAAAATTATACGTATACAGGGTGATTTAAACAATAGAAGAAGCCAATATGGAGGACAGAATTAATTATTATACAGGGCGGTTGCAACACGTGTGGATTTAAATTATAGTTGTACAGGGTGGTTCACAAAATGGTAGACAAATAATTTATATTGGGTGACCAATACATAGAAACATATACAGGGTGGGTGGTTGTAATATAGGATGAATTAGAGTTAAACATATAGAAAGTGGTCCAAATATTAAAAAAAAAGCTAAAAAATATCTGGAAATAATAGAAAAAAATCCAAATTAGAGAGAGAGAGAGAGAGAGCGAAAAGAGAGAGAGAGACAAGAATATGCTAAAATAGTCAATAGAATTCGACCTTTAATCAGAAAAAGGTGATTGATTGCACACTGTTTCTAATCGAAGTCGGTTCTTTTTTAAAAATAAATTTTTGTCCTAAAATTTATTTGATGACTTTTCTATTCGTATCACTTTTGTGGTAGTTATGATAATAATCCTTTTTCTTGAGTTAGCATATTACAAAAATATATTCAGTTGTTGCGATCTTTATATATAAAAATACCGCGAAAAAATATAGATGACGTAACTATCCCGCAGCGTCTTAAATGCTCAACAACAGTTAACTCTTCTGTATAAGACTCAAAGAGAACAAAATGTCATCTACAAATTGTAAATATGTTGCGATTCATTTTGTTGTATATGAGGTACATTTATTAAAATACGAGGTATACAATTTTATTTAAAGTCATGTGAGAAGCTTTCTAAAGCCTACGAGGCTCATTTCAAATGCCCTGTTCGGATTTTAGACAAATCCCACATGTTGCTTGTTAGGTTCTCGTTATCTCTATTTAATTTAGGTTGGTATCGAGGTAAGAAACCGAATATGAAATTCGCAGTACCAAGAATTTGGCGAGAAAACAAGACCACGATAACGAATGTTGTTTTTGCATATTTAATCCTGCAAAAAGACGTAAAAGCAATAATGCGAAACCCTAGAACACAACTTCCAGTACCTGAATCTCCTGCAAAATTATCTATAGCCAGCTCATCTTAGAGTTCAAATAAAAAATTTCAAGATAAAGAATTTGTAGTCAAATGAACCATCAAACGCCATTTCCTTACCTCAGAAGTCTTAAGACTTAATAAGAGACTTGAATTTGCCGAAGAGGCAGAACTTTTGGGTTCCCGTTTGAAGCAATGGAACTTGCTTATAGATGTGAAAATAAGAGGTCAAGGAAGTTAACCTGAGACATTTGCTACGTTCTTCGCCAAAGAAGACGCACTTTGTTATTGTAACCACATACGAGATTTAAAAATATGTTTTGACAGTTTGAAATGGAATTTACAACTAACTTAAATATTATGTTTCGACAAAAGATGCACCATTTTCTCGCTTGTGATTCCTGAATAAGTAAAGCTAACGTAGTTAAATGATTATATTATTCTTATCTTCAGTTTGTAAATAAATATATCAGAATTATAAAATTAAGTTTATGTCTAAATTCGGTTATGCTATCAGGACCTCAGTTATCGGCCAGTAAATTGAATTTAGATATATTTGGCATCTCAGACCGTTTTCGAAACTGGATATATTAACAAGGAGTAAAGTTGACAAACAACCTAATTTGAAGTAAAAAATCTTTAGTGTTAAACCCCCTCGACAAATACCTTCTCTAAATAATTCTCTTTGCACAAATGCAGCCCTTCACTTCAGTAAATTGCCTGATTAGGAACTAATACTGCTTCGCCCCATGTTTGCCGAGACCATATATAATCCATACGGATGTTAGCTGCCTAGAGAGCTTCCGGAAAACGGCCTTGGCATGCCACTACAAGATTGTTCTTGTAAATATCTTATGGCCAATTCGCACACGAACTGCTTTTCTATTCGACCTCTAAATCGTTATAGAGCTCTCTCGCGCGCTTTGTATATATGTGTTTGTATGTACGTTCAATCTCGAAGTGGTTGCCGCCGTTTTATGGGAATATAGTTGTGCATTCGTTTCCACAAGGAATATTGCGGGCATTGCAGCATTAGAGAACGCAGGGTAAAGATTTCTCAAATATTGAGAGTAGAATAAATAAGCCAGTCAGTCTGTAGATCAAGATTGAAGTCATTTAGGGACATAAACATTAACAGTAATTCGCTGTTCCCATCATTGCAGTAACAATTAATAATAATAAATTTTTATTTATTGAAGCGAAAGCCCACACTTAGACTTATGTAACTCGATGAGTATGGTAATGACTTGATACTGTATTTGTTTCGATGTCTCGACCAACACCACACTTGCTTGATCAAGAAATGCCCATACAACTTAGTGTTTTTGTGTAAGAAACATGGACCAGTGTATATATTAAGAGTTTATCCGTTTATGTAAAATCAAAAAAATATAGTAGATAAACAAATAAACATATAATATCAGCACAAAATTTGCTTTTTGTTCTAATAAACATTTCAATTTTCTGTTGGTGATACGCTTATCGCTCAAAACGGAGGAGCATTTCAGCACGAACTGCGTTTCTTCTCCAGGATAACGCGCGTCATACCGCGCTTCTCAAGCTCGATACAATGAGGTGCGAGTACTGAAACAGCCCCCCCTACAGTCCGGCTTTATCACCCTGCGACTACCACATCTTTGGACCACTGAAAGAAGCCCTCGGAAGTAAAAATTCAACACCGACGACGAGTTAGAGGAGTTCGTGCGCACATGGCTGTCCGAGTTGCCCAAGGAATTCTTCGATACCGGCATCAAAAAACTTCAGGAAAGGTGGACAAAAGGTAAAAAATAGAAAAACTGTAAATTTTTGTATTTTTTTTCGATAGTAAATAAATGTGCCACAATATTTGTCTCGATCATATTTGAACCGCCCTCGTATTTTACATTTGAGACATGACACAAATCAGAACATCACAAAACGGTCAAGTTTATAGATGGTAACGACAAGACAATGATGACAAACTAGAACTCAGCATAAAAGGGCGAGTTTATAAATGATAGAGACAAGAGTGACAAACTTATATGGGAATTAAACTGAAAATGTATACAGTGAAAAGCTCAAATAACAAGTTTAAGAAGTGACCAGTATGGTGCCGTTGCAAAAAGAGGGTATGATGTGAAGTGCTAAATATAAAATAATATTAATGTTAAGCCACCGGTTTTCTATATTTTTCAACCATGGTTAGTTATTTCACCTGTTACGAGAGAACAGCAATTACACGGAACGCCTCCAGATTCGGATCTTCTGTGTGCTAGTTTCCCCGAAAATTCTAGATGTCGGTCTTTACATGGTTAAAAAATGTTTGCATTAAATTATATTAAAACAGCTATTTTGAAAACAGTCTGGAGATGTTGTGATACTTAAAAAACTCTATTTAATTAATATTTCCATAATTTAATATTTATATTACAAGCATATTAAATAATTCAAGTATTTTTCAAATATTAAAATTCAACTAAATTATATTTTAATTAACTTACACATATGTTCCTTTGCAGTTATATTTAAAATAAGAGTAAAATTACACATTATGATTAATATTTAAGTAGAAACAAAGTTGTACAATTATTATATTTTTCCTATACCTGTACCATAAATAACATATTATAATTGAATTCTTATTTTCCAAATTACAAGGAGAACTCAAAATGTCCGAATAAAAGGAAAGATGATCTGAAAATATTAGAATTAAAAATGTAAGATGAATTAAAAACGTAAAAGGGACATTTATATAAAGGAGTGCAATTTATAATGAAAAATAATGAAATAGTTAACCAGAAAATACAAATTATGGAATCAGACATAAAGAATATAAACAATGAATTGAAGGTTCTTAAAATTTCTATGAATGCTCTAGAAATCAAAGAAGTCAAAGTATATGACACATATTCTATTCAAAAGCGACATACATAGTGAGATTACCGGAGGTCATCTGGAAAGGAATAATGCCCTAGAAACAATCCGTTAACGTTTTTACGGGATTATTAACTTCAAAGACGTCAGAGCCTTGTGCCGGAGATGCTTAGCCAGTTAGGGCCCGAAGGACCGAACCAAAAGCAAAATGCATCAGTACAATAAAATTGCTAATGACCTTTCCATGCCATTACAGGGCTTAAGAGGAATAACAAATATATAAACCTTACAATATCAAGGCAAATGCAGCCAGATTCCAACAAAGAGATAAGGTTTGGTTATTTGAACCCCTAAGAACTCAAGGCAATTGTTCAAAGCTCATCTCCAAAGCTGACATCAACTTGAGTCATGCGAAGTGGTCAAAAGGATCATCAATATTGTTTTCGACATTCGCTGGAAAAATGAAGGTGGCCCAACTGACTCCCTATCACCAAGTTTTATAATGTTTCATTTTTACGTTACTAAACCAAATCTTCACCAAATCAGTCATTGTAATAAATTATCTTTCTGAATAAATAGATGGTGTTGAAAAAAAAGTATTCACAATTTCTAGAAACAGTGACTGCTTTGCGACTATTTGCCAGAGAGCAGCAGTTAGTTGGAAACCTATTGCCTTGATTTTATAGAGTGTACACATTATAATAAATTATACATCGTAATTTACTGGTGAAGTTATTATACCGATAAGTAACAAAAACATTTAATTTTGTAGTTTAACGGGTATCAACAGCCCAATATTATTGAGGAAGATACTTAGTAAGTAATAATATAGACAAATACTTTTGGAAATTAAGTCAATATAAAAAAACTCACTTGAATTTACGACTTGTGTACATAATTCAACATAATCTGATATATGGCTCAATAAAAGTACTTATAGTTGCATCAATGACTCAAAAAATTGCACAAAAAATATTTCGTAGCACACTTAAAGAGAACATTTTCCATCACAATTCAACTAAAAGGTGCACCCCTTACGGAGGACATGCAGTTTATATGAGCGAATGACTGGATTGTAGAATCAACAAAACGAGCAAATCTATTGCGATTGTCAGCTCAAGGAAAATAGACACGAAAAGAAAAAGAGAACGAGAGAAAGAAGAGTATATACATGAATTCACAATCCGAGGAACTTCCGAACGATGCCTGAGATGCTGAATACGAAACTTTATCAGATCTCAATTTTCTATTTTCGCGCAAGTAGGATAGCTAAATCTGACACGTTATCCTGTTTCTTTGATCTTTAAGAAAGCGCCGAAGTAATCATCGATATTGGTTTTGGGATATGTTTGATTGTGTTGCTTTGTAGGTGTATGGAAATAACATTCTAGCTTTAACTATTCCAATAAAGCAGGAAATTCCACTAACCTGTTAATTTTGCGAAAGCTATAAAGACTGTGGAATTAATATTTTGACGATATGCGATTTTATAGGTGTGATATACAATGAAGCAAAATCGCTAAAATTATTTATTAATCATATTAATTACAAGCTGACCCGCTCCGCCTCGCGGGGTAGAAAAATCAGACTATTTGTGATTTATTAATAACTTTTACGAAATCGCTGATATTGTTGACATTTGTTTGTTTTGATGTTTTAGACATTGTCGACAAATTCGTGTTTCACAATATTGTATTTTTTACATTTTTGACATTCAGAACATTTTGGCATTTTTACCATTTTGACATTTTTTGCACTTTTCAAACGGTTTTGTACCTAATTCCATAATAGTACCTACAGATAATCACATATAAGTTGCCACTATAAATGAAGATCATGAACATGAAAAAAAAATACTTTCGCCTACACAAAAACCATTACTGCATAACCAATTTTACTGCCCTTTTCCATCTCTTTAATCAAATTTGCAAAAAATGCTTTAAATTTTTATTCCAAATAACTACGATGCCTGTCAAATTTTATCAGGATAGTATCAGCAACTTAAGTTTCCTGTACAAACTGCGATATTCCTTTTCATTCCCTTTCATACCTTTAGGGGTTGCGTTTAAGTAGTGTATGCCGTGAAAGTTTCTCCGTATCATTTTCTCTTTTGAATATTTTTATTATCCGACTTAAACATACAATGTATGGCACGTACACTACCTAAAGTACGCTATGCGTGGCTTTAGGGAAAAATTAACTAAACCCCAGATATACTAGATTTCAAAAGGATTTATCTATATGGGAGCCTTCGCCAGGTTATCTAGCCCGTGGTTGGAGTCGTGTCTGCAGTTTCCTACGAATTTTCTGTCCGCCCGGCTGTTTCTAACAGGACGACATTTTGCATTTGTTGGTAAAAATGTTCGTCCAGACCTAGTTAATGTAAATTGTTTAATAGATGTTTTGGGAATACTCTTGTTTGTAGACGCGAGATTTAAGACATCTATAATTTTCGGCGAAACTAGCACACAGAGGTTCCGAAACTGGAACCGTTCCATGTATTTGCTGTTCTCCCGTAACTCCTAGGTTAGAATGTCAAGATGAAATTTTCAAGTAACTTCACCTGTCAGAGATATTGAATGCTCTCTTTGAGGTGTCATTCTTTTGTATGCAAGACAATATATGATATATATTGTTTCTGGTCGGGAACCTTTCTCAGTTACGCTTCCGAGAATAGAATGTCCTCTCAAACACTTGTTTCTGTATTTGATACATAACAGTAAATTTGTAGACGCGAGACATAAGACCGACATCTAGAATTTTGGAAGAGACCACTCTTGTTGTTGACATAAAGAGTAACTGAGCACTGAACACGCGTAAGTGTTAATAGCGTAAAACAGATTTTAATGTCAAGTTTAGTTTTCAACAGTTGTCTTACCCTTCTATGAAACTTTTTCATGATGGAGTGATCAATACGTTGCTTTATATATATTTACACATACACAGGGTGAGTTTTTTTTGATGATCAGTATGGGGATCTCGTAAACTAGCGGAGATAGAGCAATGGTTAAATTCGGAAAGATTTGCAGTTTTACCGGCCCAATTTAATGACGCTTTCGGATTTTTGTAAAAAGTCATGGATTACGAGATATTTTGAAAAAACGAAATTCTGTCGATTTAGTTTAATCCCTCTAGCTCCATTGTTTTTGATTTGATAAAAAGAGTTTAAATATCAAAATTGAAGGGAATTGTATCCCTAATATGATTGTCATGTCTCCGTTTGCGTACAGCTCTCGTTTTCAAAATATGACACAAATTACCTTTTTTTGAATGGAAATCATTGTTGGCTATGACCTCAAAAAATTGGGCATTTTTAGAGCTTTTCAACGATATAACACTCCATATAGTTACTCATAAAAATAACGGATTTATGGAAGCTTTTCTCTCTTATTTTAACTTTTAACATAGTTAGCCATAAAATAGATTTATTAATAGCTATTCCAAAAAAAATTGAACGATTTTTTATTAGGTATATCAGATATAACGAAAAAACTAACTAAGTAGGTACTTACAAAAAACTTAAGAAATTAAAGTACACAATAATGGTTACAATTTATGTTGGAAAAGTCCGCCACTGTTATTTAGACAAAAATTACATCTTTTTAAGATTGACATTACCGCTTTCCTCACAGACCCCCTATCAATTTCTTCAATTGCTTGTAATACCACCTCCAATAGGTCACCAACTGTGTCATACTTTCTTTTGTATACTTTGTTTTTTAGCGCACCCCATAAATAGAAGAAGTCTATAACTGCCAAATCGGGAGACCGGGGTGGCCATTCGCATGGGCCATTTCTTCCTATACAACAGTTTGGATAGATATTATCTAAGTGTTGTCTTACTAATAACGAGTTATGAGCAGGTGCTCCATCTTGTTGGAACCACCCAATTTGTAAACGAGTTCTCAAATTCAAATTATGCAACGTGGCTTCAAAAGTGTATTGCAAGAAATGCAAGTAGCGCTCTCCAGTAAGTGATTCGTCATAGATAAAAGGCCCGAGAATGGTAGACCCTATGATACCACACCAAACATTAAAACCAAATTTTATCTGGGGTCGTCTTTGTTCTACATGGAAAGGGTTAGTAAATCTAGTTTCATCTGACCATAACACCTTTAATGGAAACTGTGGATTGTCAAGACACATGTTTCTAAACCATGTACAAAACAAAACACGTCGATGTTCGTCACCAGCATGCAAAGTTTGAGAAACTGAAAGTTTGTACGGGTGGAACTTGTGCGCTTTCAGTACCTTAACTACATTTCGTTGAGATGTGCCAGCTTCTGCCGCAATCTCACGAGTTGATGTAGATGGATTTTGATTTACCATTGCCAAAACATTTATTTGTGCTGCTTCGTTAATTTGATTACGTTCTTTTGGTGGTTTAGTAAAAGATCCATATCTGCACAAACTATCGTAAAGCCTCTTAAATGTACATAGAGCAGGTTGACGACGATCAAAATATCTATGAAAGTATTCCTCAGCTACATGAATTTTTATGGCATATGATATAACATTTCACCATATTCAGTTTTTCTTCGTTAGAATATTCCATTTTATCACGAAAACTTGTCAACATCGACTATCAGTTCACCACTATTAATGGAATTACTCTCAAATGAGGAAACGTCAAAGTGAAAACAATCTTTTTCATGGCTACCTACGTTAAAAGTGAAAATAAGAGAGAACAGCATCCATAACTCCGTTATTTTTATGAATAACTATATCGAGTATTATATCGTTGAAAAGCTCTAAAAAGCTAATGTAAAAATTAAAAAAAAAGATAATTTTGTGTCATATCTCGAAACCAGAGCTGTCACGCAGACGGGGACATGACTATCATATTCGGGACACAATTCCCTTCAATTTTGATATTTACACTTTTTTATAAAATCAAAAACAATGGAGCTAGAGGGATTTGAGTAAATCCACAGAATTCCGTTTTTTTCAAAATATCTAGTAAGCCATGACTTTTTAAAAAAATCCGAAAGTGTCATTAAATTGGGCCAGAAAAACTGCAAATCTTTCCCAATTTAACCATTGCTCTATCTCCGTTAGTTTCCGCGATCCCCATACTGATCATCAAAAAAAAAACTCACCTTGTATTTATTGTATTTATAATATTCAATATGATTTTCAATATAAACAAATTCAATTTTATTTAAAAAAGAACTCTATATTTAAACAATATTTTTGATTTGTAACTGGAAAATTTCAATAGTCTTTAATTATATGTTAGTAAGTAACAGAAGAAATTAGACTTTTTATTGACATCAAAACAGTTAGGATTTCAACTCGTAAGAAGGAAATATAATTTTCTTAAAATTTAGCAGGTATCTACTATCACATTGTAAAAATAATCACAATAATAAAGTAGATATTAATAACTTTAAACTACGATATATATTAATTTTCAGTACAAATTCATTAATTTGAATTAATCACACTTACTCAGTAACCGTTAACAATTTCTGTTTTATATCGACCATATAATGAAATACATAGTACATATTCTTAATTAATATTGAAATCATCTTTTTTTGTTAACTTGTTTTTCAGTGAACTGAACTTGAAATCTTGAAAATAGTACATTAGCAACGTTTCTGATTGAATTGGTAACTTTTAACCTAATGAAAGTGAAGAAATATCAAAATGCAAATCTAGTTTAGTATAAATAAATATTTATTTTTAAAATGAATTTTGACATTTATTTTATCTTCTCTCTATTCCAAAAAATTTAGAGCATTATGCATAATTTATTTGGTTGTTTAATTATCACAATTCCTCCTATGAACTTAAGAATATTATTAAAGAAAATATATAATAAAAGTAAAACAAGTAGAATAGTTCGTAAAATTCTTATAAAATCCAGCTTCGAGACTGTCATTCTGTCTTTGTTTTAACTGAATAAATTTTTCCTTTTCCATTAAGGAATGTTATGCAATATCCGTTCTATTTTCCTTTTAAATCATCGAAATTGCATTAAATAATCAACGAGACAACTCCAAGATTTATGTAGCTTTCAATCGAGACTGCCATTTAATATTTCTAAAAAGCATTCGCCAAAGATAAACGCTTGGCATTTTTCTTCTCGATTTCCTTTAAGACTCGAAACGTCTCATATCAAAATACAATATCTATTATTTAGTGTCACTTGAAACGACTATTGTGTTCTTCGTCTCCTTTACAGACAAGGATTTCACATCGGAGGAAAATCAATTTCCGCCTTTAGAGCGACAAAAATACCCATACATGCCGGATAATGCGAGACGAATATTATGGTTTCAATTTAAGTGTGTGATACAGCACATAATATGGAAAAGGGTGTGAACGATGATCAAAAAAATTGTGTGAAACATGTTGAAACAAGAAGCAATTGTAATTAAGTTATAAACAACTAATCTTGCCAACAGAGTAAAATTGCTACATTATAAAGATGTCTATAGATTTCAAAATTGATATAGACTATCAATGCCAGTCAAAAGTCCCCTTGCCGTCTTGTATTTTGGACCGACTTCCAAAAAGGAGGAGGTTATCCATTCGTCGGCACGTTTATGCTCAGTGATTATTCAAACAGGGCTTGGCCAAATTTGATGTTTTAAAAGGCATTGCATTAAGGATTGTTACAGAAAGGTACCATAAAATTTTCAGTAACGTGAGATTTTCACTTTTTCAGAAAATAAAAAAATATATTAATTAAGGGACTACATTTCAGTTATTTTCAATAAATCTACACTGTTTTCTATAAAACGGCTCAACCAATTTCAATATTTTATATTGTTTTCTACAAAGAGATATTCCAGCTTAAATGTCAAAATATGCCATAAAAGTATATCGTACAGGATGTTTATAACGGATTCCATTACAGTCGAGTGAAATGGCACAAAATATTCCATTAGTCTATCGAAAAGATTTTTTTTAGGTGAGCGATGTTTTCTATATGGTATACGGTGGTAGGTGTGTGCGTGCATCGAAATTCAAGCAGCAAGCAATCAATGTGCGCAGTTGAAATATTTGGCGAAGTAAAATTACAGTGAGACAGGTGGGTTCAAAAAATCTCACGAATAAATTTGATATAAGGTTGTAAATAAGCAGTTCCATATATAGAATGGTTGAAATATAAGTCGAAATGGAATTAAAGTTATACAGGTGGTTCAAAAATGTTGTATTGGGTGGCACATAAGTAGTTCCGTTTACAAGGTGGTTGAAATAAGAGTGAAGTAAAACTATAGCTATAAAGAGAGGATAAAAATACTAAAAAAGGGTAAAATAAGAATATGCAGTAAGGATATTCGAGTTATAGGGCGGAAGGTTCAAAAAATATTATAAGCAGTTGCATATATAGGATGAATAAAAAATATAAGGTGGAGTGGAATTATAGGCATACAGGGTGGTTAAAAAAATGTTATATAGTGTGGAACAAACAGTAGTTACTTATACTTGGCATATTGGCTAATAAAATTTTAGGTATAAAGGGTGATTTAAACGACAGAAATATAGAAACAGTGAATAGGGTGGAGAGGATTAGTACTTATACAGAGCGGTTGCAACATCGTGTAAGTTGAATTGAAGTTGTACAGGGTGATTCAGAAAATGATACACAAATAGTTTATATTGGGTGACCTATAGACAGAAAAATATACAAGGTGGTTGCAATATAGGGTGAATTAGAGTTACACTTATAGAAAGAGGGCCAAATAATAAAATAAATAAAAAAGTTAAAAAATACGTAGATAATATAAAAAAATACAAATTAGATAGAGAGAGAGAGAGAGAAAGAAACAAGAATACGCTAAATAGAAACAGAAAATAGTTATTGATTGCACTCGGTTTCTAAACGGTTTTTATTTTAAGCCAGTTGAATTCGGTTCTTTTTCAAATATAAATTATTTGAAAAGTTATACTTAAACTTATGAAATTTGTTGGGTAAATATAAACGGTTGTAGAGTTCTCTACAAGTGGTAACAGATGATGTAACAGTAATACAGTATTTATAATACCTTACTAAGCATAATAAATTAATACTAAAATGATTCATAAAAGTTGGCGTTCTTTTGTTTTTCTAACAATTGTTACTTGCAAAGTTTATGTTAAAAACGTTATACCTTAAACATGTAGCTCATTATTACTTAACGAGACGTTTAGGAGCTTATATTGGCAAAATGATACGTACTCATTTACTCGTGCCGACAAAGTAGCAGCTGCCTTAATAATTGATGAATGGGGAACGAATGTTCATGAAGCGGGACGTTCATTTAATGACAGGTACGCAGATAAAAGTATATCGAGGGCTCAAGCTCCAATTGGGAAGTAACAGCTAGTGTTAAAGATGTCAAACGAACTACTCGACCAACAGTAAGTAATGCCAAAAAAATGGCATAATTCAACAAATGGTAATAAACCCTATTTCCTCTACAGCTAAAGTTGCATCTATCTGTGAAGTTAGTCAAAGTACAGTACATAGGGTGTTGATAAAAATCAACTTTCGTCTATACAAATTGAAATTGGGGCACCAACTTTCAGATGAGGATCCGGACAGAAGACGGGAATTCTGTGAAATTGTTAACAAAATTAATCGAAATCAACACTACCAAAGAGCACTTTTTAGTGATGAAAGTACATTTTCCCTCAAATGTGAACACTCAGTATGGTGTTGGAGTGACAGAAATCCTTACATCTTTCGTTAAAAAGCATACTCTATTTCCAGAAAAAGTGAATGTTTGTGCTGGCATATTGGTAAATCACACAAATTTAACCGGTGAGATGTAACTGGAGATATTACAAAATGCAATTGAGCTGCAAGGTCTTGAAATTCTGAAAGATAATCCAGATCAATTCGGCAATTTGGAAATAAGATTTCAAGATGGTGTTCCTGCGCATTTTATGGTGGGTAAGGCGTTACCTGAAGAATATCGTGATAGAATGATCACTTTGGTCACCAAACAGGACAACTTTAACGTTTTAAAACAACGTATAATTGAATAATGAAGGGCAGTTTCGGGTGACACAGTCAGAATTTACCAATTGGATGCATTTAATTCAGCAAGTAGACAGAGCACATTTTGAATTCTTGCTGTAGGAATTTGTTTAATTAATTACAGTGTGTGTGAAATAATAATTTTAGTATTTATTTCATTTATCCTTCAAAATTAGTAAAATCCAAACAAATAAATATGGCTGAGCAAGTATTCTCAAAGCCTTACAAGTGAGCTATCATTTGCCATGAGGTCCTATTTAAAATTAGTTGCTACTGTCGCCCTGTGATAATTTATTTAAGTGATACAGATCTTTCAGATACTATAAGATAATAAAATAAAGTTAGAATTGTAAAAATCTCACTATATTTTAGTTAATCTCACCATAGATAAAGTTTACATAAATTTTGGCAGAAGTGAATTGTTAATAATTGATAGTTGATAAAATATATACTGATTATTGTTTCGACAATTACCTTAAGAAATGATGTAGCCAAAATGCATATAAAGTAGCGAGCTACTGAATCTTGTGGTCTTCTATGCTCATATGACTTTGAAAATCACTTGGTACGCCAGGGTCTCTATTTTTCAGTGGGCCGTGTAATAACATAGTGTGTACCGACCTTTTCTATTTTTTTATTCTAGAAAAGTTCTTGTCCGCTGTACTAATGTTTATACTAACCTGGACCCCATTAACGTTTCTGGTAATTTGATCAGTTTTATTTCTAATCAGATATTTATACATAGATAAACTAACTCGCAGTGCAAGTTAAGTAAATTTCATTATTTGAATTCTTTACAAATTTTTGTGATTAACCTCACTCTAACGGCAATTTGGAAATGCAATTAGCTCTAATACATATTTGATGAAAATTTCATTAATCTACTACATCTGCATTATACTATTTACTTGATGCCAACAATAACAGTCGCAGCTATTCAGGTATTACATAAGCAGTACATAAGTGCCTTCATTATGTAGAGGGTTAACGCTGTTAATATATTTATGACCATAAAATTGGACGTTAAATATGCAACTCAATGCACTGTATATTTGCGATGTTCGCCACGCGGGTGGACTTTATGTTGTGAAATTGAATTTTCCGATTATGATCGTTAATCCCAAATATTACGCTGTTATTATGAACAGTATCGATGGTATTATAATACCACAAATTGTTCGCTAATTTAAAGCGACACAGAATGAAAGACCTGCATTACGTATTTAATTATTACTAATTTTGTGCTGGATATTGACACTTCACTGTAGAGTATGCAATTATCGAAGTATTCCGATAATCGATAAAAAAACTATCGTTTTATTTCGTATAAAAAGACTTGGTTTTTTACACATATATATGTCGATAAAATAAACCACAAAATATATGTTTTTCATATTGATAATATACAAGGCTTCATTTCAAAACTAGCCAACTAAAATAACATAAAATATATCTAAAAGAAAAAGGGAAAAAACTTAATTTCTATTTACTGGGACACATTTTACGCGTATCAGTCACCGTGCAGTTTCAATCCCTGAGCGGGGGATATCATGTGATACCTGTTTTTAAAGGTCTCTTTTTTGACAATCTTTTGATACCTCATTTTTTTATAATCAGTTTATTTTTTACAGAGTAATGACCTGGAAATCGTAAAAAATTGAAAATCCTTAAATGTTTTTGCAAAAGTTATTTGTGACTATAAATGTAAACTATTTATTAGTAGTAGTGGTTTCGTTGTAAGCTAACCATCAATGGTTTATTCTTTAATAGAAAGAATTGAAAAAATATTTGATTTATGGGGAACAACACTGTTTTTCATCAGAGGCATCCCGTGTTGGATTTAGTTCATAAATTTCAAGAAACTGGAAGTTTGTACAATAAAATGTCAAGAATTGTAGAGTTTTAACTGAAGCTGTACAAGTTGAGATTTTATGTCATTTTGCCATGGATCCTTCGGTTCTGTGCACAAAACGTTACGCCTAAATAAATGCTTTCCCTACAAAATGCAGCTTCTACAACAGCTCGCGGAGGATGTTTATGACAGAAGGTTAGAATTCTGCCAATTAATGACTAAAATGCTAAATGCAGACCCTAATTTTATTAGAAATATTTGTTTTTCTGACGAAGCAGGATTTTTAAAAATGAATTTGTCAATAAACTTAATTGTTCAACAGGACGGAGCACCTTCACATTATGCCTTGCATGTACGAAATTGGCTTAATGAGACATTTCCAGATAAATGGATTGGCCAGCAAGATCACCCGACCTAAGGCCCTTTGACTTTTTTTATGGGGACATCTAAAAACTGTGGTGTATATAACTCAACCTTGCCATATTCCTGAACTTAGACGTAGAATAGTGGAGGAGTATAGTAGTTAGTATATTCATACTAACTTTGAGTTAGTTTCCTGCATTGAAATGTCAACCGTAAAATGTCCGAATAAAGATTCTAATTTCGTTCTATTACTCACTTACACACACTAAAACTATTGGAATTTTTCAGTCTCAAATCAGAAATATTACTTAATTCAGACTTAGCATTATTAAATGAATTTTTTATATTGAAAATAATTCTGAAAATTATAACTATATATGTAAATATGTTTAAAGACAGAAGATTTTAATTATATTTAGATAGGTAATTTACCAGTCAGTTACTGTTTACTGATAATGTGGGCATTCATTTATTTTACATTACATGGTCCCATTTCTCCAAACTCCTGCCCTTTAACACCAGGTGATGAACTTTTACTTCAAATCCACATATATTTGACTTGTTAAAGATTTGTGTTTGAAATTTGGTACTATTATTCTTGAGTAAAATGCATTGGCCTTAAAGTTGGTAACGTAACAATGTTTAAAAATCAAATTGCTCTACCATCGGATTGTCGTATTTGACGATCTTTTACAGTCCAATGTCAGGCGTTGCCTATACATAGTTAAACAGGAAATTGTCAGTGTTGTAGATCAGTATTGATTTTTCGAACACGTAATACGTAGTAAATTATTTTTTGTTAATTTTAGTTGTGTTTTTTGGCTTCTTAAGTCAACGCATATGAAGTTCATTTTGTTTACTGTTAAGGGCCAATTTTTTGATTCTGTGACGACGGGACATTCGATATTACCTGTTTCTGGTCTATTAAGGTTATATGTACAAAATAAATAGCAAAGAATAAAATCGCAATACACCTAAAAAACTGAAAACAAAATATTTAAAAAAATTAACACACTTCAAAGAAGATCTAAAAACTCGAAAATATAGCATTTTTATAATTATTTAAAAACTACAAAGTGGAACTAAAAAGTGGAAAATAATTTGCAAAACATCACACTATACAATAAAGAGCACATTCACTATAAAGAATGGAAACCATAAAAGGTGCTCATTTGGTACAAATTAATTACCTACCTATCTAGTATAATTTTGAAGCCGTTGCCAAGCAACAATCAAGTTTGATGAGGGAGTAGACGTTTAAAGAATGCAGGGTTTTAAGTTTACCTGGCACCGATTTCATAAATATACTAGATAGGTAGGTAATTAATTTGTACACAAAGAGCGCCCTTTATTGTTTGTACCCTTTAATTTGTGTAGCTATTACCCCTAGGGATGAAGGGGCGGTGAACAATATTACTTAAAAAGAGTAGTTTCATCTGTAAAAATTGACACAATTAGCTAGAAAATGAATTTATCCGTTACTTTAGGACCTCCCTTTTTAGTCATACACTAAAGAATGAGATTTCAGAATGCTACAGTTTGAGAATCAAATTGTGGATCAGCTGCGTAGCTTCATATACTGACGTGCATAATATATTTGTTGTCCCAATTATGTATGCGGTGAAACAACACAAAGCCACCTACAGTTTTATTCGTACATAAACCCTTGAGTAAGGGTCCGTGAAACTCCCGGACGGGACTTTCTTCAACTTATAAAGGGCCAAGTTGAATAAAAGGGTCCGGGGCGCGCACACACACACACACGGACTACAAGCCCGAGAGTGTATATGTCAAAAGCACGTGGCGCAGTCGGCATTCACCTTCCTCATATAATATGCATAAACAGTGGAACACCACCGTCCGTTGTCCGTCGCCTTCTCATGCATTATTCCAGGAGAAACACACTTCGTACGCCATCTGCGTTTCAATTCTCTGTCATGTAAATTAGTTGATTGCAGCTTAATTCAGTTTCAGGATTTGTATGGTATGAGTTTCGCCTTGCATAATCCATATCCATATAGCCGGAGGCGTGCGACGCGGGAGGCTGTGCTACAACACCGGATCTCGTTTCCAACTTTAGAGATATTATTAATCTAAAAACAACTGAATGCCGTATTGTGTTCCGTGATCATTTTCGGGAATGAGATGCGGTACTGATTTCAATTATGTGTTTTGTTGGACTAATTTCTTCGAGCCTCGTTGCGGTGGATTTAATTCGTTTAACCGAAAACAACCTGCTACGAGGAGATTTACAGAAGGGTGTACATTAAATTAATCTGACGTGTTAAAATGTAGTGCTTACGTTTAATGATTGTATAAACTGTGGGAAATTTAATAAGATATTGCACGTTTCTAATTTGTTTGCTTTTATTTTCTGAAATTTGTACCAGATCGTATATTGTCTCTTAAACTTCTTCCAAATGTTTCACCTGCAACTGCGGCGGACATCTTCAGCGGCCGGGGCGTAGATGACACCTAGTGGAATATTAGATTTGAATAAAACCCTCGGCCGGTGAACCACTGGTTTTTAAATCTTTGTGTGGAAGTAGGGTGTCGTGATTAGACGATGGCAACCGAGAGGCGAGGACAGCGGGTCTCACGCATAGCTTTGGTATCGCACGTTGGGAAGAAGTGGGATATGGTTTGAAACTCACTGGTAACTTTTAGTAATTGAAGAATATACCGAAATTGTTTAGTGAGTACGAAAGGTCTATAGGAAACCAATCGATTCTTACATGCCCAATCTCACCACTACCCTGCCCAATTGAGTTCTATAATGAAATCTTTGGCTCTTAGATCTAGTTTAACGGATATTGACAATAAACAAAACGAACTTAATAATCTTAAACAAATCCTTCGACAAAACGCTTATTACCCGGGCCACTATGCGCGCATAATTCGGCAATCTCAACAACCACCGAATACACCAACCCTATTAGAAACAAAGCAACAACGCCGGAAACCCTTCCTTCCGTACATTCGAGGAGTCACTGACAACATAACCGGGAACCCCAAAGATACAGTACCTAACGAGGATCGAGGGGTTACGAAATTTCATGTCGCGATTGTCCACAAAGCTACATCGGTCGTACCAACAGGCGCGTCAATCATAAAATAAGAACACTCTCTGTCACTTCGTAAAAAAGATCCGACTTCAGGTCTTTCTCATCATCATATCCAAACAGGAGACTCTATCATATTTCTCAATTGTGTTAGGGCATTCACTATTCGCGAAGCTATGGAAATAGAGAAACAACCCCTCTGTCTAAACCGACGGTATAATAGCTCCCGCCTTCCTACAACATGGACCTCGATAATTGCCAAACACACCCACGAACACCCAACCAATCACTACACAGTCCCTTCATCACGTGACGTCTTCTTCAAATAACCGATAACTGTAAATAAAAGAAGCAGAGAGGTTTCACATTCAGTTCAGTTAGCTAGTGACTCTTGGAGAGTAGGCAGATTGAGACGATCTAGACTCTGAAACCCTTTTTCACTATTTATCTTTTTATAATGGCTCCAACGCAGGAGCCGAAACGTCACCTGCAAAAAAACATATGACGTGTAAGTTAATTTAATTTTTTTAAATACATAATTTTTCATATATAGTTGACACAATTTCTTTTAAATCAGTGTGTAATCCAACAAATGTTTAATGAAGAAAGACTTTAAAGCGTCATTTGCATTTAAAATATAACTGGTTTCTTTTCTCTGTATGAAATTTAAAATTGTGACACCACCCTATCATCTGGAAAAATGTTCTTTACAAACACATATGCTGGTCCTTGAATCATTTGTAAATATTTTTTCATTCTACGTTTAATACTTCTGCAACACTAATTGTTGTAATTTTTTAAAGGTTACTATTTAATTGGCTGGCTGCCCAATGCCAAACCATATTATATTTTAAAATAATGTGCTCCAAAAAATATTTACACATTACGCTAATACGACCCACAGCGCACAAATTTGCATATATAGATATCTATTATATGTGGATATATTTAAAAATTATTTATACCATGTTCAGGTAGTCCCCAATAAAAGAAACATCAATATTGCATTTTATTCATAGATTTTTTTCCAAAATTGATTCGGTTAGTCGTGAAATTCCGTGTCGAATAACGTCAATGACCTCTAGAAGTAAACGCCTAGAGATCAGAGATGTGGAACGGCTACAGATGCTTCGTGAAAGTAGGCGAACTGTTTGTTATAGCATAGTAGAAGTACTTGACTGTTTTTCTACCTTTTTACTTCATAATAAAAGCTGGCCAGCACACAAATTTAATGACAATAAAGGTTGTCCTTTTGTGGTGTTTTTTTCTGTCTTCTTACATATATCGTCTCTAATTTAATATAACGCAAAGAGAGAATTGGAATGTTTAATATAACGATAAGCTAATTTGCAGATATTATATATTAATGGGATCTTATATTGGTTACTTCCCTATAATTTATTGATTTCCTATAAAAAAGAGACTCTTAACGTAATAACTGGTCTCTGTTTCTTACACAGAGAACTGAGTTGTACGGGTAGGGATATTTCAAAATCAAGATAATGTGTGATGTCGGCTGAATTATGTCGAAATAAGTGCGGTTTCAAATTATGCATTTCATTCTCATACTCATTTATTTTCATATGTGTAAGTGTGAGCATACGTTAAGAACCTTTCGTTTCAATAAGGCAAGAAAGCTTTTTCTAAAGTTTAAAGTGATAAAGTGATCATTCGACTCGTTGTACTTCTGTCTTAAATTAAAACTGCTTATCTTATGAGTAGAGTAATAACACTTTTATAAAAAAAAACAAATAGATAATCTTCTTGGGTACGTGCCGACAGCAAAACGAAAAATGAAATAGATTTCATCATTACTACAAAAGATACTAAAGATCTATCAGCAGCGACCACAGAATTGTGAGAGTTTCAGTGATCATAAATATCAAGAAAGAAAGGGCGCAGATGACTACCGAAATAAAAAGAAGATGGGGAAAACCAGACAACTAATAGATAAAAGAAGAGGATTGAACCACAAAAATCCAGTACAAGAAATACGAGCAATAAAAAAGATCTCTCTCTCGCTTTCTCTCTCTCTCTCTCTCTCTCTCTCTCTCTCTCTCTCTCTCTCTGCCAAATTGAGAGGGGAAGTTCTTTTTGACAAGATTCCTGAAAAAATATGTAACATTTACCTCTTCTACATTATTATCCCAAGTGAATGGAATGCCTTAATAATTGGAATATATAAAAATAGGAAATACAGAATTGTAGACCTATAAGATTTCTCTCTCATCCGTACAAAACTTTTTACCAAAATAATTAATTGAACGTTTACCAATCAACAGAGCAGGAGGGATTTGGTTTAGGTTTTGGACCAGTGATCACCTTTTAACGTTAAAAACGCTAATAGAGAAAAAAGCATAGAATGTAACCGACCACTAGTTTTTTTTAACGATCTTCAAAGGGAGAGAAACTCGCCGGGAAAGGAAATAGAGTAATTTAGGTTTTAGATTACTAGGTGAGTAGATTCTTTACGGCCGGTCCATTAGAGTCTTGATAACAACCCGCTTTTGACTATGCTGCTTATTAAATGCTTGTGAAGGTAAAAGTTTGTGTGTGTGGATTACCGGTATACATTGTAGGTACGATTGTAAGATTGTCTTCGTTATTCTTCGAAATTGTAACATCTATAAGATCCAGTTGCACATCCCTATCTTTCACTATGGCCAGTTAACTAAGAAGATAGATTTCAAAGGAGTACTCAACGTAACATAATCAACCTGACGTGTTTAGATTTGGTGGCTGAGTGAACTTCTTATGGCTAAATCATCAAATTGGTTATAGAACTCCTGATTCAGTGTTCACAACATTTTGAAATAGATGAAATATATCGTTTTGGGAGAATTTCATGAGCTGGATTGTTTAATTTACAGGGAACTATGTTCTGTAATGAAACATGTCGCTATTATGTACCTTAACAACTTTTACGAGTAGGTTGAAAACTTATAAGTAACCCCAAATAAAAATTCCTGGCTGACATTTAGATACAATCTAACATGCGATATCGTTCAAGTCATCTTTCAAACAAAAAAGGAATTATCCAAAGTAGTTCTGAATTAACGGATTTCTGGGGTAACAAACATTAAAAAAATCATATAAATTGAGAATCGCCTCCTTTTTCGGAGTGCATTCAAAATGAAAACGTTCACTGAATTTTATGCTAATTTTTTATTGTATATAATGTTCGTCAGATCTCAATACAATATAATCTATGTAATGTCAGAAATTCTACCAAACAAAATCTAAAAAACCAAACACAGACTTTCGTAGGCTTGAAGCGGTATCGCCTAATATGCAGATACTCCAGATTGTCGAACTCACGTTAAACGCAGGTCATACATGCAGGAACATCAGACTTGCGGCTTTGCAGGAATTTTCGGAGGAATTTCAAACACGTCCGGCATTTTGCGAACTCGAATTTTCATTGGAATTTAAGAGACTTCAACGTTTAATAATAAATTTAGGGGTAATAGTTCTAATATTTGGATCTTTATATTGTTTTAAAAATCGTTAAACTACCTGAACGAAACTGAAGGCATAGAATAGTGTCTTTCTTATATTGTGGGTAATTACGTCATTATTAATTGTTAAACAAATTTAAGAAGGGTACATTATTTAAATCTATTTGGTCATTGGGAATCTGTTGGAAATTTTAAGTTTATTAATTACTAATGGTTTTAAAAGATTTAATTTCTTGTTAGTTTCAGAACGTAATTATTTAAAATTTTTGTTAAAAGTATGTTATCTACTATAAAATTTTTGATTTTGTAAAGAAATTGCGTGTTCGTTCATGCGATTTTTACACCCTCCACTATTTTGACCAATGTTTCTTTTGGGCATGAGTACCATGGTAATTTGTATACTCCCGATTAATGTTCTTGACCATTTTCTATTTGATATTTTTGATTTACTTTCATAGACTAGAGTTTGTTTTAAATACATAGTTAATATTCTCTTTGTTGAAAAATGGTAATATATATTTTTTGATAGACAAAACTGTTTTAAGAACACTCAAAGACTCGAAATGCTGTTGTGTGTCGCCGTCAATATGTTGTAATTAAATATACTGCCCCAGAACATTATCTTACAATTGAAATGAGAGAAAATATAATTAATTCATACAATATAGCCAACGCTTTAGTATTAGTAAAAAACAGTAATAAATCTAGACTTACTAGAATATTACATAACATAAATTAATATTACAAAATATGGGAAATTTATTTTGTTTTGATAGTTGTTTCTCAAGTATTTGTGATTAATTTCGAAAAGATTTTTGAGGAGGCTTTGAATTATTTTGCCTTTTCAGTGGGTTTCCTCTCCTCAGAATTGTTTCCTGCAATAGATACATATTTGAAAATTGTGAAGAAGAAAGTGTAGTAAGGCAATTTCGTAAAATTGCCCGGATTAGTGGCTGTCCATACAGAGATCCTTCCTCACAGTTATTCTGAGGGAAAGAGATGTCTACAAAATGATCTACCAGTATTCCTGAATATAAATAGTATTTTGTATACCTAATGTTTTATAGTTATCTGTGTTTGAAGACGTTTCAACTCCAACTCTGGAGTCAGTGTCTATCGCTTTTTTATTGTATTTCGAGGTTTTTTGGTAAAAAAAATTCTTTTTGTTGTTGATTTTTTTGTTTGTCAAAAATTATGACTTCTTCGGCATTCCGCCTTTAGGGTTTACCTAAAATTCATATAACAAATATACCGATTCGCCCAGGTGTATCATACGTCAACGCTCCGAGTTATAAACTTTGTAGGGAATTAAGTATTCAATCTCCTCCAGTTGTCAATTTTATTTCACCTTATGCAATCAATAATTCTTTCTACTTTATTGAGTCAGTAAAAAAACTTGACATTATGTACCATCGCTAAACTTGTTTCATTAGATGTAAAGAATCTATTCACGATAAACAAACTAAATAATATTTTAATTTACTTAATCAATAATAGTACTTTAGACGAAAATAGGAAAAATGAATTTAAATTGGCTATAGACGCTTGTATTCAACAAAATTATTTTTAATTTAATAACCAGTTCTATAAACAAAATAAGGGGTTCCCGCATTTCACCATTACTTGCAGAACTTTTCATGGCAGATTTCGAGAAAACTTTATTTCCATTCTAATAATTATTGAATTGAACATATTTCTCATTGGTGTAGGTATGTGGATGATGTCTTTTGTATTTGGGAGGGCACAAAGAAAAATCTAAATCAGTTCTTAGGTTTTCTGAATTCAATTAACAACGAAATCCAATTTACTATGGAAATTGCCCATAAAAACATATTACATTATTTAGACGTGGAAATCAGTAAGGCTAATAATAAATTAGAATTTTACATCTATAGGAGACCAAAAATCAAGAGATTCCATGATTCCTTACAGTTCGAAACAATTATGGCAAATAAAATTATCTTCATTTCATAGTTTGATTCATAGACTAGTAACTTTCCCATTAAATAAAGAACACTCAATAATTAAACAACAAGCAGTAAATACCGGTTACAAAGTTAGTTTGGTTGATAATTTACTAAAGAAAAAACAGAAAAAAAGTGTAACTCTGTGGTTTTATAATGATAACAACATTAAGAATAATAATTTTAAACTTGTTAATTATGTATCTGTAATTTAAGTAATAATATTTGTAATAGACTGAAACATTTAGGCTGTAGTACTATTAATGTTAATAAAAATAATTTAGGCAATATGTTATTTAACAATAAAGATTCCATTGACGTTTGATTGATCGGGAGTTTACAGAATTAAAAGTGCTGATTGTGAAACTATGTATGTGGGTTTAAGCGGTTGAAATATTCACTAGGTTAAAAGAAAAAACAATCACATCCTAGACAGGGAAAATAGAGAGCTCATCCATCAAGAAAATTAGATAAAAGATTAGATTTACTTGAAAAACTTGAAATCAAGAAATCTTTAAAATCAAAGCTTCTGTATACAACTAACGATCAGCTTAATTTTATAGACACTCACATTATAGACAAAGTAATTTCCACATTTTATTAGTTTATTCATTTATTTCAGATATACCTGGCGATCATTATAAGCTTATTTATTTTATTGTCATTTCCAAATTTTTTTGTTTACCTGTTCACTTTATATGTAAGTTTGTTAGTTTATCTTCAATATACAATAGTACTCTTAGAAAAAGCCCTGAATAGGCGAAACGTGTGTCGAGTTTTTGAATAAAATTCTGAAACATTAAAAAGCTAAATATTTTTTTAATTAATAATTATTTTCATAATAGCTCGGAAAAAGAAATATTTTAGTAATTTTTCTTCTTTAATGGTATTAACCTGTGTTATTTTTCTGATTTTATTATTGTGAACAGGAACGTTAAATACCACTAGAAAAACAATAACCTTTCATTATAATATAATCCATAACCAATAAAAAATATTTTCATAATTTAGTGTAACTAATGTCGGTTAGAAATATCCGCCATGCAATAACAGCTATAAAACAAGTGGCTGACGAGTGTTTAGTAGACATAGCAATAGAAAACTATTTCAGAGTTTTTATGTTCTTATTTTTATTTTCACCCGTTACAGAAACAAAGTTGACCGACCTCACATTGTTAGGGGCACAAGTGAAGGTTTTTCGCAATCGCTGTGCTTTCTGGGTCTCAGCACGGATAAATTGATACAAAAAATAAAAAGTTATCCCTTTGGGTGTAAAATGCTTTCAACATCGAATGTATACTGTAAAATTCCTGTCAGGCCCGGCAAGAAAATGCAAATTATAATGAATTCATTCTGACAAAGGAACATCATTAGTAATATCGTTTCTCACAATAGAAAGGTTGTTCATAATTTTGATTAATTACAGTTGCCTTCGGCAAGAAAGAAATATACCGAAAAATATCAAAATTAAGAAGCAATTGCAAGTGATCATCAATCTTGATTTGGCTCGACATCGAAATGATTAATTTTCTTTTAATTGATTTTCATGAAACACCTGGTGATGCGAGCGGGCACAGCCAACTTATTAATGAACACACAAAACAAAGAAACGCATTATATTAGGAGGAAGTTGGCTATGATTTGGTGGAATTATTGTTCAATGAATTGGAAAAAAATTATCGAATGATAAATGGAAATTCCGCTTGCGCCTTAAGTGAGAAATTTTAACAAAAAGTTTGTTTCTCGACGACCCGTAGGGGCGGACTTAGTTATGATAATTGAGTGACGATGATTTATGCTCGGTATTTGTGATTGCAAGACTAATATTCTTTAAGAGACGAGAATGTATACATGTTCTTCAAAAGTTTCGTTATAAAATAACTGCCAAAATAGGACTTATTCATAGAATTCCTATCTTTTAGATGTATAAAAACTGCAGTAAACACCACAAGAGTCTTTTTGTTGCACTCCCTTATGTTAGCCACCCATATAGCGTTATTTATCGTAACAATATCACGAGAATGTCACAAAGTTGCTGCGTTATTTGTCAAGAATATTACTGCCAGACTGCACAAACATTAAATGTCCACTAGTATTTTATCACAATAATATTGCAGCAGTATATTCCTGTAATAGTCTTACGATTATAAATTACCACATTATTGAAGAAATTATTGAAGAAATATTACTTATTTCCATATAAGATATAACAATGTAATATTTCTGCAATATTAAGAAATTATACTTATTAATATATCACCATGTAATATGTCTGCAATATATTTTGCTATGTGGGCAATGCACTGATGAACAGTGGTGGCTGGTGGGTTATGAAACTGGTGGGGCACTTTAGTTGTCAAATTTTAGGATTCAAAGATGCAATAAAACAAACCAAAGCTTTACTAATATTGTAGTTATTTTTTATAAATTAAAATATTCGTCGATTGGTTGAATAATTTTTTTTTTGTCAAAACTAAACACAGAAAGAGCATTTAGCCGGTCCTCAGACATGATATTTCTAAGAAACTTTTTAATCCTTCATCCATCAAATTGATTCCCCGCCATAAATAATGCAAGGAAAACGAAATAATTTTTTGAGGCGATCACATCCACACACACATTTCTTTTTATTGTCAATTTTATTTTTCGTTTTGTACTCTTGTTCTAAATTAAGATATTGACCAGCAAATTTTAAATCTTATTTTGAAACAATTTATTACTGTTTTTAATATAGTCAATGTTAAAGCTGATACTCAGTTTCACAGTTATTTAAACACACTATTTCCAACTCTGTATATTAAATATCCTTTCATAGACTATGAGACTACTAGTACAAAAACAAAGCAACCACTAATTAAATCAGGTAAAGAAAATCTTGAAATATCGAAACGTTCGGGTAGGTTCGATCAAAATCAGTCAATTACTCCAAATAGTTTGCATCAGCTATCTACTATCTTATGCCTGCTATACACGTTGGCCGAGTTTAGGCCAACGCGAGCGTGGTCTAATTAATACAAGGCAAGTGGTACTGCCTCGACGTTAGGGAAGTTTGTCGAAAACCAATGCAAATGGCCAATATAGTCGAGTTTTGAAGAGATGCCCATACGTTGGGCTTGGTCAGTCTATATTGTGAATTGAAAAATATGGACGACGCTATTTCAGCTGCTGCTATATACCTACGACGGACGCCAACAATAATACACGGACAAATATGTGAACACTATTGGCGGAGTGCGCGCGAGCTTCTTTTATTTGTACCGAAAATCCGACAACGTTCCGAAGTGCGGCAAGTAGTCGTCAGCGCTCGCAAGTTATAACAAGCTACGCCAAATTAGTTCTATCCACGTTAGTGGTTGACTTACCTCGGCCAACTAGGCGAGCGACACCGAGCGACGGCAAGACAATGCAAATACACACCTTGGTGTTGGCGTTCACTCGGCGACGCTCGGCGAACGTGTATTGCAGGCTTTACGCTTAAACATGTTATATCGTATCTGATAGACGCTATGTTAGTTTCACCTTGCGCTAGCCGAAGTGTACGGTGAAATATTCTTTACAGTGAATATGTCTTAATACTTTGACTTAGAGCTTAAATTGTTTTATTCTGATAAATTTGTTGGTATTGAAATTATATTTATTAAACATTTTGTATTGATTTTTAAACTTGTTCAAAACTTATTACATTTACACGAGTGCACTTAAGGGACAGCCTGTTGATGAATCATGCTGCAGAAACAATATAATAAATTAAGCAGTAATTTAATACTTTCGTATTCTAGATTGATTTATTCCTAATGAACTGAGGTAAGGTTCGGATGAGAACTGATTTTAAATTTATGGTTTTATTGACGTTTCGGCTTCTGCTTTCTTGTCATTCTCAAGCGATAAAAAAGTGTAAATGAAATAGAGACTTTAGATCAAACTGAAATGATTATAATGCAGAATACGATAGATTTATATTTGAATTTTATCTTTCATTTTAAAAATACTGTTGTAAAAATTATTTGCTTAGAAGTATAATAAAAATTTTCAGCGCCTAAAATTTGAATGAAGCCAGTTTGTTGGTTAGAAGTAGATATTAAATAAAGCAAAAAAAATGTCCGATACTTATGAACTAAACACAAAGGTGTTAATGACTGATGTATTCTCCTGTTGAAATAATGCTATTAATCATTATTAATGTTATGTTTTGAATGGTAAGTTATTGTGTTCCTGTTCTCCTTACCATCACGCATACTTCGGTTATTTACCTGACAACGAGAAATGAGGATCTCAGGTTGACAGAAGGGAAGCCATTACTGGATTTTACTCAAAAGCCTGTAGATAGTTTTCTTTGATTATTGTTGTTCATTTCTCTAGCACGCCCACCACAATTATCAATTCATGTTACAGAAATCATTTTAACTACTTATGAGTATTTAACTAACTTCCGATTTGTAGGTTATTAACGCAAGAACCCACTGTTTATCAAAACTTCTCAATAAAGACCGAAGTAGACGGAATTCGCTTAAACTTCTAGATGTCGATATACATTTCCGGTTAAAATAAATCCTGTAATGCTGTTTCAAGTTGACAGTCTGCTAGAGAATTTTTATTTCTGTAACCCAGGTTTAACTCAAAACACTCTCAGTATTTCACACACCATCTCCTCACGAAATATATCTCTTATCAAATAAAATGCTATTCTGATTTTCTTGTTGTTATAAAATTATACTTTTAATCTGGATCGTATTTCACATTATATTTACATTACTCCAGTAACGCTGGAATCGTCCAATAAACAAATCGAACAAATAAAGTGTTTTATTTGCGAACTCCAAAGATTTAACCTAATAAAAAATTCATCGTTGAATCTCCACCGATAAACCGTAGCAAATCGCTTCTCTCCCCCTTCGAAAACAAAAATATAAAAATCGAACGTCTCCTGGGAAAAATAAACTTTTTATTGCCAGAAATGTGAACTGGGAAATTGCTTGATTGTTAGACTTTTCTAAACATTTGCTTGTTTACTGAGCATATACGTATCTTGTAACCTTTTAAGAAATTCTGCTATACGAAACGTTTAAAGTATTCGTATTTTGATTTCACAATCATAATATTTCAGATAAAATACTTTTCCTTCTACTTACAACTCATATACAACAATCTATTTCACGTGAATTCAAGAAGTCGTTTCATACATATAAATTTCGTTCTTTTCTAAAGGAGAAATTTCAGCAATCTTTCAGGTATATTGCTCGAGAAATCGGAGAATATATTTATAACTCGTGAGACATATTTCTGTCTGAAAGGATACATGGGTGTGTATATCTAGGAGGTTTTGTAATATGAGCCTAGATCCTGGGAAGCGTCTCAGCTACAAGTGTTCATGAATGTAATATAAAATACTTTATATTCAGCTATGAAGATATTTTTTTGAGACTTTTCACAACGAAAGGTTGAAAATTAAATATGTGCTTTTATGGTTGTCTTCTAAACGTTGTTTGTAGCATATTCTTGATTATTTTTATATTTTTTTGGGCAATAACACCACAATCGAAATAAAACGACGTATATTGAAGGAAAACCAAACGTTTCAAAGTCTATTCTGACTTCGTTGTCAATGGCTTTATATATAAATATAATTTAAAGCCATTGACCATGAAGTCAGAATAGACTTGCCCAAAAAACATAAAAGTAATGTGCTTTTATCTATGCACATGTCTGTTTGTTTGATTGCTTGTATAGGCATCACGAAAAACTGATATTGCTAAAACTACCGTTATAGAAAAGCCTATAACTAGATAAATATCTGGTATACATTTTATCTTGTTATATTAACGGAAACCTGAAATATAGCAACAACGACGTTGATTATCCAAATTAGACTAGCATTTTTTCAAAATTGTAAGTATTCCGACCAACGCAAAATATTACAATGTTAAAAGAAAAACAATTTTTATAGTCAGGTGTCATGTGGAGTAACTGTACCCAATTTTGACTTCATTATTTATACAGTACCTACAACTCTTATATAACAAAAAATAATTATTTGGATGTAATAAACATTTGTGAGCTACAACAAAACATTTTGTTCAATAAGTGAAATTACCTTTATCGGAGGGAGTGTTTTCAGTGAAGAAATTTTCATACTTTTTTGGCATAAAGGGAAATTTAACTTTTGACTTGAAGATTGCTGAATTTTATTTTCAGTATTTTTATCCTTTCAAATGGTCTACTTATTTGTAGTTGGTCCTAAAACCTTTCATTGAGGAAAGCTTTGATACAAGTTAAGAAATGGGAGCTGTGTTCATCGACCTGACGGCCGCATATGATACCGTTTGAAAACATAGCTTAATTCAAAATATTACCTAAATATTCCCTTTTATATAAGTTCACTAGACTCATCTGGAACTTACTCAACAACCGTACGCTCTTAGTTAGACTCGGTAATAAAGTCAGCAAAGAAAAGGTAAACTAAATATTGGGTTTCCCTAAGGTTCTGTCCTCGCCCCAGCTCTCCTCAACATATATATTAGCGACATTACTGATACAAGGTCCCACAAATTTGCATAAGCCGACGACCTGGCTATTACGACAAGGTCAAAAAATATTTGTAGCACTGGAGAATACAATAAATATAGATCTTAGAAACTTAGAAGAATATTTCTCAAGCTGGGGCAAAGTGCTTCCACCTGAACACCTGATTGAAGCATAGATCGATGAACCTGAGCTTCTGTAATACGCCATTTAAACACAAAACTCGCCCAACCTATTTATTCGTTAAATTAGAACGATCGCTTAGATATAGAGGACATCCAAAGCACGGCGCAGCAAAACTCAATACTAGAGTCAACCTGATCAACAGGCTTGCGGCTACATCATGTGGGGCTCCAGCCAATGTATACCCTCGTCCTTGTAACCTTGGCTGCTGAATATTGTGCACCGGCGTGGGAAGGGAGTCGTCATACACCTTTAGTGGACATGTAACTCAACACTTTGAAACCTACTAATAAGGAGTGGTTGCCAGTCTTGGCTCACATTCAACCTCCAGACCTACGAAGGAAAACAGCGTCGCTGAAGGAATTCAACAAAACCGTCACCAACCAAGACCTGCCTATACACTCTTATGGAATTTAGGCAACACGCCTCACATCTCGTAGACCCTTCTGAATAAGAGGTAATGCCCTGGCCAATAATTTAAACGCTGAACGCGAAGGGCAATCATATGTCTCCAATAAACAACTGGTAGACAATCCAACTCGAAGGGTATAGGGGTTCAACCTCACAAGAAAACCAAGGACAACATTAAACCGCTTTTGGACCAGACAATGTAGATGTAAATCTCCTAGGAAATTTGGAATTGGTGGAGAGAATGTTTTTTTGTAAAAATCATGACTACAAACGTTTTTGGAAGTGATTTTCCATACTGGCTCGGTTTGTTTCTTGAATTTAGATCGTCTGCATATAACATTGAGCAAACTTCTACTTCTTTCCACAATAGCCACAAGAAAAGCTGTTTCCTTAAATTTGAACCCTGAGGTATAACATATTGTTGAATCTTTCCTTTGAAGTTTTACTAGTTACCCAAACCGGGAAGTAACTCGTTCTATAAATGTTTTTAATTAATGCATACATATTCGTGGATTATTCAAATTTTTGTCATTAATTTACACATACTCATATTAGTGAAACATCCCTGTAAGACTCAAGACAATGCTTTGATTTATCTTGATTTTGAACTGGGGTAATAATAAAACTATACAACTGAAAAAAACTTTATAGTTATATAATACATAGTACTAGCGGTAGCCCAGTGGTCGAAATGTACTTACATTCAAGAAGAAAATGCAAGATATCAACTCAAAAGCTAGTAGTTAGTATGAATGTGAATAACTATTCGTTTTCA
>CM067219.1:116342664-116445341 GCA_034190945.1 Octodonta nipae | reverse complement strand
GGAATGAAAGAATCTGAGTGCGCTGCAAACCTGTGGACAGAGGAGCAGTAATTTCAATCGAATTGTTTTTATTAGACCTACTTAGATACTGGTTAATAGTTGATTATCTTTTTAATTTTGTTAAGAAGAGAAAAAACAATTGTGTGTAAAGTCAAAAATTTATAAAAAAATAAACAAAATACGCAGGTGTTTGCGAAATAAAAAATCTCTGTTTTATTATATGGCAATTAAACTATACCAAGGATAAAAACTATAACATTTTTTTGCGACTTCAGGGTAAATGATCACTTGAGTGTTAAAAATAACGTTTAGAGAGGGGGGTGGGGGTACATAAAAACGTTACGGAGCGTTAAATTGGAAGGACGGGGGGGTCAAAAATCTTCAAAAATTGTGTTACGTAATATTGAACGCTCCCTAAAATTATACATATATGTATAGTTAGGATAGATGAGTAGGAGTAACCGATTGAAAGAAGGTATATAGGGTATACCATAATGAGCTGAATTGATATCTATATAGGAAATCACTGGGAGTTTTAATCTGAAAATTGGTATACGTTTTTTTTTTCGAGGAGCTGGTTTCAGTTAAAACTTTTACAGGTATCTACGACATCTGGTTCTACTGAAAGTGGACTCCAACTTTGTTTTTTTAAATAGCACACCCTGTTTTTTATAAAATTTTTAAAACCTGGAATGAATTTTACTGACTTTATTGGAAACATAATATATCTGAAGAGCTCTATTTGAAAGTTATTATATATTTTTTTAATTTTGACGGCCCTTCAAAAAATTATAATTTTTTGGGAGCAGAGGGCCAGGTCAAAACTATCCATAAAATAAAACTTGAAGCGTCCTAAATATTTGGAAACCGTTCCAAAAACGTATACTGAGTGCTCAGAAATTGGCGCCGAATTCGGCTATCTCGAGAATCGTGAAACTTTTTTTTTCCACATCGCACACCTTTTTTCTCAACAAATTGGATCCTAAATTAAAAAAATATGGGCGGAGGATTATGCTTACAACCGCATAACTAAATTTAAGGGTTTTTGCATAAAGTTGGAAACACTACAATTTTCGTGTGTTTAATAATTAATTATTATGAATTATCATTAGATTTTTCTGAAAGAATCGACAAGAAACAAATGCTGAAGTGTCAACAAACAATTGTTGACGTTAGAGCATAATTATATAGAAAGCATTTATCATGTCCCGGTTAGAATTTAGTAACGAAGATTACTTCAATTTGTGTGGTGTGCTTGTGGTGCATTCATCCATTGCTTTTTCTGCGTGATGATATCATGTGTCAATTTGGTCTATCCGTATGTCGCGGAGGAAAGGTTACACAAACTATTTCAATATCAAATTCTCCATAAATGATTAAAAAACTAAGGTAATGTTCATATGTTTCTTCTAGATCCTTTCAAAAAAACCTACAGATAGTTCAGATATCTCTAATAACCGTACGCAAATTTTAGTTTTTCCATGTTTAAAAAGAAACCGTTTAATTAGGTCTGGAGTTGAGTTGTGAGCAAACTCCCTCTATTTTTTTAGCGTAGTAGAATTCCCTAGAGTTCAGAAAAAAAGGAGTTACCACTTGAAAAAAATGAGTTCAAAGTGGGGAACCATTTCCGGTAGAACCGGATGTCGTAGTCAACTGGAAATATTTTATCGAAAAATCCCCGTATACCATTTCAGATTAATACTCCCAGTAGTTTTCCATATTCATATCTTTGAGCGAATTGTGCATGGAAGCAGGCAGCGTGAGAATGTAAAACACTATACTTCTGAAGTTACTGCCACTGCTGCTGCCACTCCTTGATAACTCGTCAAAAGAGCGGTTTTGTACAGAATTCAAATCTAGTGCTCGATTTTGGATTTTAATTATACCAAAAATATCCATATTTTTATTGACCAAAATACTCACTCTTGAAGGAAATTTAATATTCTACAAAAAGGTTATTAATATTAAGATTATTTCGAAGTTGAAATTAAATTCAAAATTACTTTTGAATAACGAATAACTATAAAAAGTAGTGAATTTAATGAAAAATGTTAAGAAATGTCTTTTGTAGAGTATTACATTTCCTTAAGAAAGTACTTTGACCTATAAAATTATTGATATTTCTGGTAGTTTCAGAAATCCAAATTTGAAAAAACAAATAATGTTTAAGGCATGATTACAATTACAACTCGTATTATGTCAATTTACTGTTTTTGGGTAACGAAACGCGATTACAATTAAAAACCTATAATCGTAATGATACATCTCTTAATTTCACAATACTTTTTTTGTCTCCAGTATCGTACCATGACAAAAATAAATGGTGGTTATTTTTTTAATATAGACCTGTACTTTTTTGTTATAATATCGAAAAGGCAGTGAAAGACCGATACATTGTTATATTATATGTTAAGTTTTATACATTTTGGGAGAAAAAAATAATCATTCTAGTACAAAAATGTAGTTAGTACGTTCCTGCTTATAACCGAAATATATAATGATAATTTTTTTTCGTGACAAGAAAAACTATATTTTTTTAAATTGTTTTCCTTGCGTGTTAAAACGACGTATATGGAAAAATCGAAAATATTAAAATTGAAGTTGTTTTTGTAATAAGTAGAAATTGATAAAATCTTAAAAATTAATATTTTCCTGTTTAATAAGTTGTAATGACAATATGTGATTACAAAAATTCTAGGTAACAGCAAGATCTATGGAATAGAATTCACACATTTTCTTTTGTTGTTTGCACATTGCAAAAAACATAGTTTTTGCAATAACTAATTACTTCTATGGAAAAGCAATGTAAGCTTTATATATTTTTTTAAATAAATATCTCTTGACTTGCTAAATTAACGTAAGCAATTTCGTGATAAAATTCGATATTTTAGCAATAACTAAATTTACAACAAAAATAAGTGTAATCTTGCATAACTGAATTTACAGCGGGCAAGAGTCTGGTTACTGCCTGCTTGTGAATTAATTAAATTTACTGTCACGTGAGCCTAGAAACTGCCGTCGAAAAAAGTAATTTTTAAAATTAAAAAATATTAGAGACTTGCATAATTTCGCAACACAAAATCGGTGACCTGGTTTCAGTTGTCAAAGTATTTTTTGCAATCTCCACAGCAACAAAACAATATTTTATAACTTTAATGCTGTCATTCGATAGACCTTACTTTTACCTAGCTTCATCTTTTATAAGCATATGTTTTTACTCTAACATGCATTTTAGAAGTGATCAACGAGAAACTTCGATTTTCCTGATTTCACGAATTTTGACTTAATTTAGAAAAAAAAAAAACAAAAGCTGAAAATGTGTTGATATTTTATAATTTTCCAATTACATCGCTTTACCAAGCAGGAAATACAACTCCAAAAATAATTTAATATTTTAATTATGCTATCTTTGGGGTTTATTTATAAAATAAGTAAATATCTGTTAATTTTTAAGATTAGTTTTTGATATTTTATTTAATAGTGATAATTTTATATTATATAACCCATATTACCTAATTATAGCTTTAATCTTTGGATACTCTTAAAACATTGAAATATAAAATTAAAATTAACTTAATATTTTTAATCCAACTACTGAACCTACAACTCCCAGCGTAGATTGGCTGTGTTAAAATCTACATTATTAATATTAAAAATGTTTAAAAGTAATCGTAGAAGTATAAAAAATGCCATTTTTGCATTTTGTTTAAAGTAATTTGTTTAAAAATTGAGGAAATTAAACTTAGTATAGTTCATTTTGTAGATTTTTAATTCTCTTCAATAATGTCCCTTATATCAAAAACGATTTTACGATTAGATTTTTCACAAAAAAATAATAAACTAAATCTTTGGCTTTATTTGAAGATTTTTATTGTTTAAAAAAATATATCTATTGATGATATATTATATATGATTGAATTATGTGGCAAATGCCTACAATTGTTCCTTTGCAGATATAATTTTGTCCAGCATTTAATTAAATCACCTGGACTATAAATCATCGATGAACAGGCAGGAGCCAGGCCAGAAAACAATTTTGTTCAGCATTTATTTAAATTACCTGGACTATAAGCGATCGATGAACGGGTCAGTCCTTTGCCTGCCCGCAAAAACCACTCTTTTGGGGACCACTAAGCAGTGTGAATAGCAGTCCCAACATTAGGAGAGTATGGTGTTTACATTCTGCTCTTCATACTTACCTGTCTACTTCCCCAACCACTTCGGCAAAATGTAGAAGAGATTTCGACCCTATTTCGGCAATAATTCCAGCAGGCCACCAGCAGCACGAGCAGCAGTGGCTGGGGAATAATTTAAACGAGCTATTACACATACATACCTTTCTTGCACGAGCAGTACCGACCGTCCAACGTAGCTAGACAAACAACCGACTAACCACTCATCTATTCGATCTAAACCTCTATGCAAAATATTTACGTGAATCGCACACTTCATGAAAACTGGGTTCTTAGTCTATATTGTAAACATATTTGTTAGTTTGAAATATAAAATAAAAGTAAACTAATTCTGAAAAGCTGTTATACTTTAGCTTGAAAAAGCGATAATAGCAACATTATTACTTAACGTTTTCCCAGCATTTTGGGAACAATCCAAACACAAGATTGCTCAATTTTATTATCCCGTCTGCTCTTAAAAACATGTTGAACCAATTTTATTCTAGAAACAATGAACTTTAAAAAGTAGACGACGAATAAAGATAGTTCTTTAAATTTGAACATCATTAAAAGATAACCGAACAACTTTTCACCATAATTCGTAAACATTTCCAACGTTAAATATTATCCGTGAAAATTCACATCGAGAGGTCGGGTTTAGCGAAAGCATTTGCATATGCAGAGAAAAATACGGTGCTAGTTTTTCGAGAGTGAACTCGTTTCCGCGGAACAATTTACCTGAAGCAATAAAAGTAAGGAATAAGGCGAATAACGAAAGGAGTTGGAGGTACTTACTTCTGAGTTTCTGAAGTTAATATTTGTCCTTATAGTTCGTTGGTGAAGCGGTTGGACGGGACGAGCGTTATTTCCCAGGGGGGCTTTCGGCGCTTCTTCGGAGCCCTGCATTAATTTTCTTAATGCATACAACTGTAAATAAAATTATACATATATTTATTTATTTGTTTAATTTATTCCGTTTTGTGGTTTGGTTGTTAAGGTGTGAGGTTTTTTAATTGTTGCGAACTATAATGCTGCTGGTACACACGTCCCTCGTCCGCAAGCTGCCAGGTATAATTCGGGGATACTTTACAACCTTCCACTTACATAAAAAATTAATGGCAAGCACCATTTTTTAACACACACAAACATGTCCCTATACGTCCGTCCTCCGAGAAGACAACCACCAACGTTGAAAATTTTTAGGATTCAAACTACTAGTGAAAAGAGCAAATTAAGGAAATTAAGGTCATTTCATTATACAAATTTTAACAGTTATATCACTTAAAATCCTCCAGTAACTGATATATGTGGTAAACTTTCTTTCTTTCAGCATTTGTAGATTTTTCTTTTATTACTTTTTATTGCACTCTGAATATTTTGGCCTTGCAATTATTGAAATTTCCTACTAGGAGACCACCCGAAACCATCGATCCCTTGCATCGAGTAGTTACCAACCTTTGGCGGATAGAACTGACGGATCGAAAAACACCTGCATGAATAAAATTAACACTGAAGCCAACCAAAAAAGGATAAAAGTTGGTCGAAATATCTTTCATCCTCGCAAGATGTTTAGGTAGTTGAGGGAATAGAAAGAATATATCCATTCATAAAAAACGCATTTTAAAGAAGGGTACGAACATTACCGGCTGCCTTACAGGTGATAAAGGGGGTATGGAAGCAGAAATGACATTTTGGGTCAGAAACGTGTTTGTTAAGCTTTTAAGAAATATATACCTTAATCAATGTCATAGTTTGTTGCTATTTTGTTGCTAATTTGATATACGCAAATTAATTTGACATTTCTTACCGATTTAGAGCAAGGTTCGACTCTCCCTCTCAAATATACGCTGCAGACACCTTAGGTCTAACGTTTTAACTAATAAAGATATAAAATCCTGAGCGTGGCAAAAATTTATGTTATGGGTCTAGTGTTTTTAATAATCAGTAAGAAGTACAAAAATACTTTTACTGTAATACATTGGCCCAAACTCGCTACAAGATCTGCTGCTTCATAATTTTGATAACTAAATTTTAAAAGTGCTACAGAAATCCGTTTCTTGAAATTGTAAAAAAGACTAAATTTCTGTTAACGTAAAGAAATAGCAACAAAATATGTAGTTACAAAATCTTTTGCTTTTAGAATTTAAATATCTCAATTGGTTAAATAGTTCTAGCTGAAGGGTCTGTAGCATAAATACGCTACAGAAAAATAAATAAGAACTACCAAATTACTTCTAGCTATAACAAGTTTGTTAAGAAATAACTGCAAAATCTGCCCCTTTTAATATTTCGGTGTCTCTATAGGTTGGGTATATGGCTTCTGTAGGTTAAAATTAAATTACGGAAATAGTTATGTCAAAATCGGTAAGTAGCTTTTACCTACACAGACGCCATTGTTTCTTGGAATCAGTAAGAGCTACCAAATTGCTTCTGGTGTAACAAATTAGCAACTTAATGGCTACAAATTGTACTGCTTTCAGAACTTTAATATCTTAAGATAGAAAGTTTACTAATTAGTAACAAATCCGCATCAAATTCTGCACGATTCAAAATTTTTATGTTTCTATTGGTTAAAAAATTACAGCCTTGGCCTCTGTCCTATTTAGGTGCTGTGTCTGCCATTGTTTCTTAAAATTAGTAAGAGCTACGCAATTGCTCCTAGCGTAACAAGTTATCATTAAAATAGTCTGCCTATATCAGAATTTTGATCTTCCGTTTAGTTAGATAGTTACAGCTATGGCTCCTGAACATTAAGTTTAATATTACAGTATTATAAAAAAGAGTATATTCTCAGTTGCATGGGAGACAAAAAAAGTTGTCCCAAATTTGTATAGCGGGGAAATGAGTGACAAAAAAATAGACTTGTGGCTATGTTGTCTACCCTTGTAAGATATTAGAAATTAAATTATATGAGAAAGTCTAGTCTCTTGTATCCTCAATTTATGAAGAATAGCACGGATGTATGAAAAATCGATATACTGTACCTAATTTGTTTCCATTTGCGACAAGTGCTTTCGAGGTTGTAGGAAACGCTGGGCAATTTAGACAAAGTTCAGCATTTGGTAGAAATGCAAAAACTGCATGGGATGAGCCTCTATGATAATTGATAAAACTGTTATACTTACAGACAAGGTAGCAAAATGTGGTATTTAGAGGTCTCAAATATAAAATATATATCTCGTAATCGGAAATACCTCAAGGCTCGAATTTGGGCTCGCTACTATTTCCTTGTTTTATTACTGATCTACCTAATAATATCACATTCATGTTGTTAACTTTTTGCGGACGATTTTAAAATCTATAAAACATATGTCATTTTGCTGATTCCTTACTGTTACTGGAAGATATAGACAAAATTTATGCCTGGGCTATAACAAATAAATTATCATTTAATTTGTTGTTTTGCTGTCTCTTTCACTAAGAAAATAATATACTAGATTATTAATATGTTGTTGATAATGTACTGCAAACCAGAAATGAAGCTCGAGACTTAGGAGTAAATTTAAACATAAATTCCTGTGTAAGTTTAATAGAAGTAAGTAAGTAGAAAACTTTTTAACGAAGTATCGCTGAATATACAATTAAGTTAAAAAAAGTCCCAAAAAAGTTTTTAAGGTTTATTCATTTTAAAAAGTATGGTGAATAGTTAATTAATTATCCGAATTCAACTATAATAAATAATTTTAAATTAAAAAAAATGAGAGTAGAAGGAAAATTATATCAGTTTGTTTTTGTATAAGTTACTACAAAATCACAGTATTTTAATGGCAATCAGGTGAAGAAGATAAATGTTAGGTCAAACTTGAGTCCTAACAATAAAGTTTGTAATTATTGCAATAAGCAAATTTTAACGTAATTTGCTTGTGGCATGTGCACCAACAACATGATAGCTGCTCAAAAATAATTTGTGCCAAATCCAATAATTTAATCAAATATACAGAATGAACAAAAAGTGAGGTTACAACACCTCCGCAAATCATCTGGAAATCAACCTCACGAGCTGCAGAGCTATAATAAATGACAAATGTGGTAGTAGTTACCACCATTCAGGTCTTGATGGATTCTGTTGATTTTATGTCTGGAATTTGATGAAATTTTAACAGAGAACAAAAGGTTGTTGGGTGAGTTACAATATGTACGTAGTCAAAATAATGTATTAATAAAAAAGTGAAAACTCCAGAACAACGAGTTGATTTACCTGAAATTGAGAACTGCTATTGAAATATGTGGAACACAAGTTGATGATTCAGTAAATGTAGAAACTGTGACACTTGAAATCGTAAACAGCCTACTCATTGTAATATTCAAGATAATGTCATGCAAAGATGTTACAAGAAAAGTACTAAAAAAGGTCCAATTATTATAGCAAAATTCAGAAATAGTGATATCAAGACAAGAGTTATACGGAAAAGAAAATGGAAAAATTAGATAACGGTTTGTTAACAAGAACAGGAGCATTTCAGACATTTTTATAAATGAACAACTCAAAACTTTTAATAGAAATCTATTACATATAACTTATAAAATAAAAAACAAAAAGCTTATAAGTACATTTGGACTGACGATGGAAGAAGTTGTATTAAGAAGGATGAAGGTACATCAGCAATATTTATTGGTAATGAAGATTCTGTTAATTTACGCTAAGTTCATTTATGGTGAAAGTATTTCAAACAGTGCTTGATTCCCTAAAGGATTTTTCAAAATTCACCATTCTGCACCTAAATGCTAAATCACAGTGAAGAAATTTTTTTAAGGTTTTCAACTGTAATACAATGTATGTTGTGGAGATAAACTAAGTGCAGGAGTTGGCATTTTAATAAAAACTGGCTATTTATATAAAATAATTCCCAAGGTTTAGGAGAAATGTTCAGTGCTCTTTATCCAGATAGGAAAAATGAATTGCGTAACTGGTGGTATTTATCGTCCTGTTGACGATGACATCTATGCATTTTTTACGAAATTAGATGCGAATCTGAACTTCATAAGTGCAAATGGATGGAATGGTTGGGTTTTAGGTGATTTCAATATTGATTTCTTGGGGAATAATTCGCCAAAGCGAAACTTGGTATACACTATTTTGTCAAATGGATTTATATATATATGCATGAGGATACACCTACAAGATATACCTCAACAGCAAGAACTCTGATAAATTACAAAATCTATAATAATAATGAAATAACAAATTTAGCAATTGCAAATGTAGGTATTAGTGACCACAAATACCAAATCTTGAACTTTTCAGGTATTAATGCTGTAAAACTGTAGAATTACCAGATCGGAAAATGATAAATTTAGACATATGCTTCAGCATATTATATCAACTACCTGCCCCAATAGTTTGTCTGATGAAAATATGAGGTCTTTCTACTGTTGTGTACAACAAAGTAGTAGGAAGGACCGATTTAGAAGTAACAGTGCACCTTTACCATTACAAAAGGCATAAACAATTCCCAGGAAGTAATTATTTAAAGAGTTTGTATCAAGATGCTCATAGCTCTGAAAATGTTCCAGCTATAGACGTTGTTTATGCTTTGAGGACAAGACAAGGACGTACCTTGTATGTACTTGGCGGTTAATTACAAAATTCTCGTTTCCCTGAAACTCTAGATGTCGCTATCCAAAAAACGATTGTCATTCCAAAAAGCAATTTTTAAATATTTTATTATCTTACCAGAGTGTTCATATGTGTCCGGGATTAATATTAACAAGCATTCGATGAACGGATATTTAGAATGCCAATGGGGATTGAATTAGCTGTTGATGTCTCTGGAGAATAAATAAATGAGTAGAAGCCCAACGTTAAAACATAATTGACGCTATTAGTTGCGGTTAGCGCAATCAATTACATTTCAACTCTGGAAATTGTTTCCCAATGCGTATTGTTTCCAGTTCGTTTGCGACAGAACACTTCCTCGGTGTGCTGTGTGGAATACGATGACGTTGTAAAATGCATTAGTACGGAATACATTGACTGGATATATTTTTTAAACTGTTCGCTAATGGTAAATCATAATGAGTGTGTAGACTGTATTAGCATCAAAGTTCTTAAAACAGATGACACCTAAATACTGGACCTGTGAAGTCGGTTTATAAATGTGAGTACTCGTCACAGATTTGAAATTACAAACGTATCAGGCCCAGTATACGAGTATGAAGTTCCAACCATAATAGTATTAGTATTAGACGTGTGTAGATCTTAAGTGAAACGATTCAAGGATCCATCCATCATTGAACAGCTCCGAATGATTTAAAACACAATGTCGGCATAAAATACATCATTTGGGAATGAATCATTTGATATCTCAGTTGCCCATTCATTCATTTCCATCTAGGATTCAGTCAGAGTGCAATAGAAAATGATGGGCAGTTGTTTTTTAGAAAAATTTGGTACTCATTGGAAACAGCTTGAAGTACAGGAATGGTAACTAATTGATTTGGTTCTTTAATTGAACATAGAACTCCAAAAATATCATTACTAGATAGTGGCAACGGAGGTTTATACTGTTTTCCGGAAATCCAATATCTCAAAGACAGGAAGTGAGATAGGCCTGAAAATTGTTTTGTGTACTCTTCTTCGCACATTAAAAACACCAATTATAGTTTAATGTAACCAATAAACACGCTTTAATTGAAAACCGAATTAATTATGAAGAGATTGTATTACAGCACTAGAAAGTCTAACAATCAATTATGATTAATTAATTTGGAATAACATTAAAATAAAAATTAAATTATTAAAACAGTTCAAATGATAGTAAATAAGCGTGGGGTGCTTGATATTAAATGTTAGAGTTTCCACGTTAATTAATTACAATTGATTGTTGGACTTTCTATTGCTGTAACACAAAGTCTTCATAAAATAAAAATATTGTCAAAAGTTTGGTTTATTTATAAAGCGTATTTTTTATTTTTTTTAACATTAATTTATTTTTTTTTAATTTTTAGTCTTCAAACCAGATCAATAGTATTTATAAACAAGAGCCCCCGTTTTAAATATATCTTAGGTGTGGCAGTTAATCAAAATTTATTTCAGTCTCATTTACGTAACCTATCTAACGCCTGACATGGATATGTTAATTTTGAGCAGTCAAGTTCTTCCATTTGAATATAATTTTCTGACCTTCCGCAACTTAGAGCTAGATAAGCCTATCCGGCAGGAAACAATCAAGAACCCCGGCAAATACTGCAATTTCTGTATGGCGGATGCCGAACTTAGGATTAATGGCAGCAATCGTCTTTCAGCGGGACCATAGGTACTAGCTACATCGATATGATACCAAAGTCGATACGGACTGATGGTATTTCCGAATCATATACTTGATCGTGATTGAAATGCGGCTAGATAATTTCAGTGATAATAGGCATATTTGCTATTAGTACATAAGGACCTCAACGTCGTATTGATATCATGCGGTATAACAGAGTCTACATTTTTATCACCTTAATTTCGTGGGGTATCAATAAGTTGACCTTGCGATTTTATAAGTGTCTCAATGCATTTTTTTTTTCAAATTTTATTGATTCAAAATTGTTTTCATTTTTTTTTATTATTATTTTCGCCTCAAAATTTTTTCAAATAAAATTTAGACATAGTCCATTATAATTTATTTATAGCATTTATTGCCCAACAGATTTCACAATCCAATTACATAGCAATGTACAAATTCCCTATAATAGTATTTATATACATATCATTCCAAAACACAAAAACTATAAAAGTTTAACAAAATAACAGTTACTATTAAAATTAAATATAAATAACAATAAAATTAATAATCATAAAATGAGAAAGGCTTAGAACTAAGTGAAAGTATGACGAGCTACATGTTTTATGTGATACAGAGAATGACGAAAAATGTCACAAATATTTGATATTTTATTAAAGTTGTGGCACATAGTATTTAATGGTGAATTCAAAAGTAAATTTGTGCGTGACTTGTAACAGTAAAAGGCTATGTTACTCCTCACTTGGTATTGTGGCACATAAAAATTCAAGAGAGCCAGTAAATCAGGGCAGTCAATTAGGCAACGAACCAATTTATAAACTAAGACTATGGATTTCTCAACTCTTCTGGAGTGTAGACTTTGAAAATTGAATCTTGTAAGTAATATGGAGTATTCTATTCCCCTTGTTGGATACGTTCCATCCACCCTATACATTAAATATTTTAGGAATTTTCTCTGAATATTTTCAATTCTAACAATATGAATATTATACTGTGGGCTCCATATGTTACAACAGTACTCAAGCTTTGTACGTATGAAGCTGAAATATAAAGTTTTTAAAGTTAGAGTTTATGTGATCGATAAAATTGAGACTGGAGTCAAAAATTACACCCAAATCTCTAGTGGTAGTATCACGGAGCAACATAGTGTCGTTGACTTTATACTGATATATTAATTGAGTCTTTTTCCTACTAAATGAGACAACTTTACATTTTGCTACATTCAAAGGTAATTTGTTACTCTTACACCATCTAATAAGATTAGAAAGATCATTTTGTAATCGTGCACAATCGTCCAATGTTGTTATTGGAAGATAAATTTTAAGATCGTCAGCATAGAGTAACTTATTAGTACGCAGAGAATTGCACAGGTCGTTCACAAAAAGGAGGAATAATAGTGGTCCAAGATTCGAGCCCTGGGGCACACCTGAAGTGGAGGTGTAGCTGTTTGAGAGATATCTATTAAAAAAAAACAAACTGCGGCCTATTCTCTATGTATGACTTGCAAAGTTTCATAGTATCAAGGGAAAATCCAAATTGTGATATTAGTTTTTGTAGTAACCGATTATGATTCATTTTATCAAATTTTTTGAGAAGTCTGTATAGATCACATCCATCTGCCCTCCAAAATCTACACACTGACAAAGCTGTTGGGTAATATTAAGAAGGTTAGTTTCGGTGGACCTGCAGTACATGAACCCATGTTGATAATCCGTAATTAAGTGTTGAACAGCTGGGTAGATGCGCCCATACAAAACAGATTCAAAGACTTTTGATAGGTTACATAAAATAGAAATTGGGCAATAGTTATGTATTTGCGACTTATCGCCTGACTTGATACGGGGATGATCTTGGCTATTTTCCACCTACAGGGGTAAATCGATATCTCAAGTGCCATATTGAATAATAGTTTTAAAGGATATGCAAGAATAGAGATACAATCACGGACAAAAAATGATGGTATATCATCAGCGCCAGAGGTTATTTTATTCTTGAGTTTCTTGGCTGCGTTAATAATCTCGTCTTCAGTAATATGGCTGATATTAAGAATATCAGTAGAGTGGACTTCAAATTGATTATTGTCGTCATCAACAGGGTCACTAGTGGAGGCAAACACCTACTGAAAAAGTTTGAAAACTGATTGACAATCTCTTGTGGATCATGAAAGCACTGATTTTCATTTAACATTGTGCCAGGAATACGAGAAGTTCTTTTCTTGAGATGAATATAAGACCAAAACTTCTGTGAGTTAATAAGAACCGAATTTTCTAAATTACTGACATATGATTTATACGCTATACTTATTTGACGTTTGACCTGGGATCTTACATTTCTGTATTCATTAAGAAACTGTATATTCTTCGTGCGTTTGTACTTACGGAAAAGTTTTTCTTTCAATTTGGTATTATAAATTATTGTTTTATCAAACCAAGGGGGAAAATTACGTTTAAAATTTTAAAAAATGGGAACATACAAATCAAAAAGAAGATAAATACATTTGTAAAATTCATCTAAGGCTGAATTAACGTTAGAATATCGTAGCAAGAGTGTCCAATCGATGCAACACAGATGTTGATATAAATGAACAAAATTACCTTTTCTGAAGTTGTAACTTTTTTTATTTATATTCGTTGGAAATACTGTGTTATGTTCCACAACTTTGAATTGAATGTAATAAAGATGGATGATACTGATCCTCTTCAACAATTGGAGGGTCATTAAGACTAACTATGCAGACTTTATTTGATAGTACAAGATCTAAAATACGACCTGATATATTCATAAGATTATTAAATTCTGGTGCAAATATATCCATGAAGTTATGTAAAGCAGTCACAGTTCTATCGTTAGGGTTAGAGTCTACATAGCTCGGTACATTGAAATCACCAAAAAATAAAATGTCTGCAGTATGTAAAAAATCTAAACATTCAAGATATTCCAGAAATTCACAAAAAACATCGACTGAGATCGATGGTGGAATATAAGTAATGATAATATAAAAAATACTGTGCTTAATTTTACACTTACAGATAAGTAAATCAATATCTTTAAACATTAAATCCATATTGGTTAAATCAATACATGTAGATTCAACAGTGTCTTTCAGTCCCAATAAAACGCCACCGCCAGTGCTGCGATTAGTTGTTATAAGGTCTCGATCTTTCCTAAGGACTAAATAATCGCCAGAAAATAATTCAGAGTTACTTACAGTTGGTTGAAGCCATGTCTCAGTTAAGGCAATTATATCACATTCTGCATCACTTACATACGAATAAAATTCATCGAATTTGGTGTTTAACCCCCTGACATTTTGGTAGATGCATAACAAGTCATCTGTGAAGTTGGGCAGTTCTAGTTTAAAGTTGTGATGAATGGAATACCTTTGGAATACTCAATTACAACATTTTTTCCTTTGTTTTTCCTATCTAGAATTTTTGCCTTCAAACTTGACATCTTATCACGCTGCGAAGACTTCAAACTTGACATCTTATCACGCTGCGAAGACGTCATATCCGGCTCGATATAAATTTTCAAACGCGCATTGAGAGTTTTCTTATTTTTCAGTATATTGATTGCATCAGAAATTTTATCAAAAACTATTTTAAGTGGACGAGCGCCATTTTTATTTGGCTTACCCACCCTAGTCACCTTAAGAATTGATGTGTTCGATGTTATCGAGTTGTTTGAAGCTATGTCTGTAATGATTTTGACATCATCCAAATCTTTACACTTTTCCGGTAAATTATTAAATCATAATGTTAGATGCTCGTTTTTGTCGTTCATGGATTTCTTTCATAATATCATCTTCAGATTGTAAATTTATATTATTAGTCTCATTTTTGATAGTGTTTAAATCTGATTCAAGTTTATCAATTTTGGCCAATAAAGTTGGAACTAGTTTCACACCGGCCTGACAGTCTTCACAGTAAAAACGCAGTAGTGTCTTCCCTTTCAAAGCCATCACTTTAAGTTGAGAAGCATTAAGGTCAGAGCACTCTCTATGCACAAGTCGGTTACAGCTATCGCACGCAATGACAGCAACATCTCCATTAATGTTCTTTTTACACTTAGCACACACCATAATTGCGATAAAAATTCAATGTCCTGCCACTGTTTGCCAAGAATTTACCGATAAATCACAATAGTTTTTGTCAGTGTACGTTGTTTTTGGTTTTTATTGCTGATTTGCAGATAATGGTTAATTTATTAAACTAGAAAAATCATTCGATAACAATCGGACAACAAAATACCTTAATTTCATATGCCAGGAATGAATGATTTTTCCGATATCAATTTCATCAATAACTATCACTTAGAAATAATATGTTTGTCTTAATAATTCAAATATTAAACCGCATACTAATCTAGATAATTTCGTTTTATTCTCGTGATCCAAGCTCAGGATATTTTAAGGAACTTATGTTTTTATTGTATTGTCATCGACCCTTGACACGTGTGCAAATTTTCAAGTTAATCAGTGGGTGAAAATTACATTGAAAGTTTCCGTTACATACAGACATACATACATGCAGGTCAATCTAATAAAAACGACTAGAAAATGTTATTCTTTTTACATTCTTATGGCATAGAAAAAAATGTTATTATTTAAAATGACAAAACTATATATATATATATATATATATATATATATATATGTATAATAAAGTTTTTAAAAAGTTGCAAAAAATATTATTAAAAGTCAAAAAACATAACTTAAATAAAACGGAAAACACCCTCCTGAAAATTTTAGTATAATTATAGTCAACATAAAAAAAATTGAACCAAAAATTTATTATTCAACTTTGATTTTTGTGATTTTTCAAATTTTAAAATCGCCACAATTCTACTGATTTGAGAATAATTTTTTTTTCGTTTTGTCAAATTTCGTGTTAAAAGCAAACTTGAGTGTATATTTGCAACTATAATGGTTTTCGAGATACTTATATAATAAACTTTAAAAACTCTATATGTAAAAAGTTTCAATTTCTCATAACTATCTAGGTAAAAAATATTTTTTCCTTCCACCCTACTTTGTTTTAACACAAAAGAAAACTTTTAGCAATAATACGTACTTTTTGTTGTATTAACTTTTTTAAAGGTCTGCTTGGATCGACTTACAATGTATTTGTGTTAATGTAGTCCAGTCAATGAAGGCAAAAAACGGAAATACTCGGTAATTTGTCTAAAACGCACCAATTTTCCTAAAAATTTTGATTCAATTTCTACTTACCCTCTACTTCAAAGTTGACCCTGTGCACACCTCATACGGTTTTTCTTAAATAGCTTAAAAAATATACACTTAATGAAAAAAAAAACAATTGGATTAAAAATGTAGCTTATAAAAGAACAAAAAAATGTTGGGTTTATGGTTTCTCTAGAACTAATACAAATGGAGTTATACCTTGTTGTAATTTTGTTTTTATTTGTCAAGACTAAAATTAAAAGGATTTATCTTGAAATAAGTGATAAAAAATGCATTTTTCGGGAAAAGTTTATAAATACTTTTTTAAAAAGTCTCTAGCATGAAATAACATAAATAAAGTTCTCTTTTTTGACAAAAAAAGTTCAAATTACCCATTAAATACCATCCCAGTTGAAATTAATTGCTACCACTTCACAAATCACCAATTTGTAGGTTTTTTTTATCAGCTAAAAGCTCATGTAAACTGAAAATGTATTTAACCCTTATTTTTGAAAGGGCTTCACCTGAAAGGGTGGCCTAATAGTACTATTTACGAACAAGTACATACTTTAAACGGTCACATCTAACTTAATTTTTTTGATCCTAAAAAAAAACGAAACATAAATTAAAAAAACACATTTCTCATAAGTTATTTTGAAAAAACGTCAATTTTTTGCAAAATCACAAAAATACAATATCCTCTTGCGGCTCGATGTTTTCAAAACTGCATACTTTAAACCGGTCAAACATTCTGAGCCTGTTTGAAATATGTAAGGCAAGTGATTTGTGAAGTGGTAGCACTAAAATTCAATTGGGATGGTATTTAGGGGGTAATTAGCACATTTTTTTTGTCAATAATAACGCTAGAGACTTTTATAAAAAAACAAATTAAATGATTTTTTTAAGCACTTTAAAAAAGTTTTTCAGGAAAAAAGCATTGTTTTTCAATTTTTCAAGTTAAACCTTTCAATTTTTGTTTTGACAGATACAAACAAAATTTCAACAAACTATAACTCCGTTTGTATTGGTTCTCCAGAAATCACAAACCCAACATTTTTTTGTTTTTTCATAAGCTACATTTTTGATTTAAATGAGTGCATATTTTTAAAGTTATTTACGAAAAACCGTATGAAAACATTTTTTTTGGTTCAAAAATCGATACTTTCTCTTGCGATTAACTCGAAAAGAATAGAATTTCAGAAAAAAAGTATATGGAACAAAAGTTGCTTAAAATTAGTTAATTTATTCATTTCCGGACTTTTTTTCATATAACTTTTTTTACCCCCCGGAAGGTGTGGCAACCCCCCCCCCAGGAAAAAAGCAACCCCCGGCACAAGGTCAACTTTGGAGTAGAGGGTAAGTAGTACTCAAATCCACATTTTTAGGAAAATGGGTGCTGCTTGGACAAATTATCCGGGAAAATGGTCATTGGCTGGACTAAATGCTCTACAATAATTTTTTAAGTTACTTTCATTACAGAAATAGTAATAACCGGGACATTTCCTCAAGTAGAAACCGGAGTGATACAAGTTTCAGAATAAATATTATTTCATAGTAATTCAAATGTTGAGCTTTATAGTATTTTATTTGTTACATTCCGATTTTGTTAAAGTTTTTTATACGGTTAAATATTTTTGTTATGTCCGTGTAATATATGGGTGTATACCAAATTAAAATTTCTCACAAAATATTAAATAGAAAAATAATCTGGCTTGTATCTAAATAAATGAAGTCGGTAATGATGGCTAGAACACGAAACGTTTGAAATGAAATTTGAAGACACCATGTTGTATAGCCGAAGAAATTACACATCTTTCAAATTTAAACTGTATATCGAAATTCACTGTGTATCTCAGAGAGTAACAGGAATTTTCCAAAACGGCACAAACATCTTGAATAAGTGTCAAAAACGGCCGATCTCGTAGTACTAACCCTTTAGGATATAGCAATAGCGACATGATAATTAAGACACCCAATATAGAACAATGCTACTTAATTCAAATTAAGAGTGTTCATAATCCTAGTCAAAACGTTCTAAAATAATTGTCTTTTTCCAACACCTCCAATCATGTGCAAGTAACAAACACCTCTTAAATAACTCTTCCGGCAATCCCACTCGGTGGTGCAACTGAAATATGATTTATATATCAATCCAAGCGGCTGGTTTCTTGTGTGTGACTTAAGAGTGCTAAGGAATCGTTAGGGACGGGAAAAACAGGATCATAATTTATATAAGAGATCTCGCTTACCTCCTGGTTTGTAATATAGATAGGCTTATTAAGGATAACCCAGACTGTGGTTTCCCAGCAACCCGGATGCGTCGTGGAGCCTTCATAAGTCATAAAGTGTTCTGTATCGGGCAAGAGGCTCCTTAATGATAAGTGTTTTATTGGCGTATAAGCTCCTGCAACAAAAATATTAAACGTTAAGGTGGGATTAAGAAGTGGCAATGATGGGCTTATTTATCATAAAATTTCGCTGGAGTAAACACCGTTAAAGAGCTTGAATGACGTTAGATATAGGGTAGTAAACTCGACATAAGTATTCAACATTGCTTAACTAAATATGATAATAAAAAAAAGGTTTATCAACTGAGTTCAATAATAATACAGAAATAAATAATTTCGAAATCTCTCAAAATAAATATAGCTCAGGTCATTTACGAAATTACGTGACAACAACAAAACCGACATCAACGTGTTCTAATGATAAAACTTGACCAATTGACATAAAATTCAACATTTTTTATCGAGGCGTTTTTATTTTTTAACAAAAAAAAACAGTGAAAAATCGGTAACAATTTAGTATTTTACCTTGTACATCAAAATCCACCGATAAAACTGTGTTTGATACTATGGGCAATATTGAAGAGAAATAAAAAACCTACAAAATGAGCCAATATATGCTCAACTTCGTTAATTGGTTTCTTAGATAATGGAATCTTTACCCAAAATTCAAAAAAAAAATAATGGCTTATAAATATTTTTTTATTTTATAGCTAAAACGTTCTTATTAACTGAAACGATAGATCTTCTCAGTCCCAATTTATGTTCTAAAAATACATACTTTAGCCAAGGTAGTTTTTCCAAAATTTCACTCAATACTATAGAAGAAATATTTTTTTGAAAGGACATATTATCTCTCCGGATAACCCTATCATTATGAATAAACTACCGTTGGAAAGTAGAAAAGATCTTACTTTTCCAAAAGTTAAAGTATAAATATATCCTTTGTGGGATTTTCATTATATTTATTTCAACTTATGTTTGATTTACTCAAACCTGATTTCACATTCGGAATTATTTTTATGTTATAAAAAAATAACTGTATGATGACTTTTTTTGGTTGTTTTTGTTTGTATGAAATGAAATAAAAATAATATATATATATATATATATATATATATATTATATAAGTATTGAAAATATTTGGCCATTCCGTAAAAAATTATATGTACGAGTCCATTAAAAAAATTGCTCAGGGGTGGTACCATATTCTTACAACAAATAATCTTAATGCAAATTTTATTTTTAAGGCCACAAATATTTATATTTCTTGTATAATATGGATTTATGTAATAAATTTAGCAAAACGGGATACCTATACTCCATTTAGCCCCAGATGGTAATGACGGAGCAATCAAAATATTATGCTAAATGCATAGGCTGTTGCAAGGGATTTTTCCATTTGTAAATGTTTCAATAAAAGCTATCTAAAGAAATTTGGCTTGTAGACGGGAGATGTAAGACCGACATCTAGGATTTTCGAGGAAATTGACTTGTCATTAATTAGTATATATTAACAAAAAAATAACAGGAATCTGAATTGACAACATAAAAATTACATAAATCCATATTATCCAAGAAATATAACACTTTAAAAATCTCAAATATAAAATATCTAAAAGATAAAAAAATTGCGATTTCTCAGAAAATATCGGAAATATGAAGAATAACAAAAATGTCTGAAACTGAAAAACATCAAAAAGCTACAAACATTTCTCTGAAATAAAAATACCTCAAAAATGTCATATATAAAATATTTAAAATTGTAAAATTGGGAGAAAAATTAAAAAGTATTGTTCCGATATTTACCAAAGCTGTTTCATTTCGGTACGACACCGATCACTTTGAGAAAAAAATGGTTCTTGAAATGACTCGGCAGCTGTAGGACTGATGATTGATTTTACGAAAATTTTCTATGGTGGTTTTAAAAAGGAAGCAGCCCACGCTCGCAGTCAGTTAGTGGAGCGAAGAGCTTATATGCAAAATTGTTGTGATATTTGAATAAGCTGTTGTATATTCGATGTAAATTAGAGTTCTAGAAAAGTGAAAGTGAATATTAGTTGTATAAATTGAACCCACGGACTATATAACAAACACTGGTGATCAGAAGTGCAGGATTAAGTGCAGTTAAAATCGTAATTTGATTTATGGAAACCCGTAGCATGGAAAAAATGGACGAAACTACCAAAAAAATAGTCAAGCAGGTTACGAAGGGACTAGACGAAAAAATAGCCCAGATTCTAGAAAAACGTGACAAAAAGGAGAAACAACATCAAGAAGAAATTCAACAAAGGTTAGTAAAATCTTTTGATCAAAAACGTAAAATAGAATTAGAAAATCTTGTCACTACGATGGAAGTAAAAACAACAATATCTAGCTTCCGCGATGAAAAGTGAACAACTGTGTGTTCAATTTTAAATTATACAACTAATATTACAAGAGCTGATTGAAATACCACAACAACAAATTTACAATTTAGTAGAGCGAAGAGCTTCGCTCTACTAACTGACTGCGATCGTGGGCTGCTTCCGTTTTAAAACCAGCATAGAAAATTCTCGTAAAATCAATCATCAGTCGTACAGCTGCCGAGTCATTTCGAGAACCATTTTTTTCTCAAAGTGATCGGTGTCGCACTGAAATGAAACAGGGTCGGCTTTGGTAAATTTCGTAACAATATGTAAAATATTAAAAATGCCATAATTATCAAAGTGAGAAAATTTTCAAATTGTAAAAACATCAAAAACCCCTAGAAATGTATAAAACAACTAGAATAGTACGTGTAAAAATGTCGAAAATCTAATAATGCCAAAATGTGTGAGAACAAATTGAATAACTAAATACTTATATTTTCGAGCGTTCTCATCAAGACGTTGATATATAAATCTTCTCATTAAAGGCACAAAATGTTCAAGACAGCTAAAGTGTCAAAATGCTAAAAATATCATAATCTCAATTTGTAAATACTAAATTCGGGTAGATTTCAGGCTAATTATAAAAGACGACGATCTTACAAGTTGGGAGTTAGTTAGTTGGTTGAGTTTATATTCGTACGATTGAACCGAAAGAAGAAGTCAGTATTCGTCATTATTTTGTAAATAGTGAATTATTTCTTTATTTTAATTTAAAAATAAAGCCATTGAAAGTGAGTATGTACATTTGTGAATTGAACCCAGGGAATCAATTGCAATTTATTTCCTGATCTCGTTAATTGCATGCCTCTGTTTCTCTTTCTTTGTGTCATTTTTAGTAATGGACATAAATTTCAGAAAAATTAAAATAATTATCACTATTTTATAATTGTCACTATTTTGTAACGATTCAAGTATTAATCCTACTTAAAATGTAAAATATGTCGAATTACAGTAAGTCAAAGTTTCATACGTACATCAGCTATAATTAATATTCGGGCAATATGTAACGAGGTCCTCTTAATTATAACAGATTAAATCATAGGGACACTATGTAAGTAGATATTTTTTAAATATTAAAATACCTCCAGATTGTTCTTTGAAATGTCATAACATTATACCACAAATACTTATGTAGGTAGGTACCTATAGTGTAAGTTGTTAACTACTTACACAGAACGTAATAAACATTAACAATAACAAGTGCTTCTTATACAGAAATTATATACCTTTTGATATCTAGGATATATGGGGTTTAGTGAATTTTCTCCTTAGAGGAAGTGTGCTGCAATACATTGTATGGTCAAGACGGGTATAATAATAATAATATGCTTTATTAACAACAAGTTGTAAGTAACCCAATTACAGAGAAAAGAAACACAACGTTGGTTATCATACTTGAAAAAAAAATTTAAATTAAATTAATACAATTAAATTCTTAACAAATTAATACATACTAATAAGAAATACAAAAAGAAGATAAAGAAAGAGTAAGAACAAGAATACAAACAATAAAACATTATATAATACACTAAAAAATAATAAAATTAAGTAAGCTTAGTTGAAAAACAAAATGCAAAACAAAATGAAGAAGACATTCAGCAGGAAAATACAATACTACTCTAAGCAATTAAACTAAAACTAGCCTTATAGGTATTTACAATACAATTGAGTTTATTGAAATGTATATCACAATTTGTACTTATTTCATGAAACAGAGCATATATTACATTAAGTTAAATAAATTAATTACTCAACAAAAAATACATAGGAACTCAGGGAAATAAATGTTAAATTATGTGTGCAGTTGGTGGTCTGTTGGTATCATTAATTATGCGTGTCTACTGATTGACAAATACAGTTTTCATATGTACAATTACAATTGGTATAATGTATCAATCCTATTACCTTACACTGTAAGCGGTTCAACCCATCAGGTGTAATTTTGTCCCCAAAAATATATTATCTAAACTTGATGGAACACCAGGTCCCAACTCTGTGCAATCTATTACCACACTTATGGCACAGTATATTTCTTTAAAACATTCTGGTAAGGTATTCTCCTTTATAGAAGGTTGAGGTTAAGTAGTAGTTATCTTCACCTGCCCCGTGCCCGGATACTAAGAAACTTAATTACCTTACAATTTGAAAATAATTCCCTATGTTAATTTCAATTATTATTCAGAAGTTTCAGTGTAAAATGTTTATTTTATAATATGAACTTAGTCAGAACATAAATTTAATGGTAGTAACGTTACCATTTTTTGTGGTGTTTGAGTTTCTTGTTTCAAATATCGCGCAAAATATTACAACGAAAAGCAAATTTTGTGCAGGTATTGTACATTCATTGCGTGTTATATTTATTTATTTCTATAATTTATTGATTTTCTATAAAAGGGACTCTTAATATATAAACTGTCTATTACACAAATGTTTAAGTTGAGTGCAATTTTAAAATCAAGGTACTGAGGTGTCAGTCGAAACGAAGTGTCGAAATATATGTAATTTTTGCATTGCATTTCCATAATTACCTATTTCCATATGTGTACGCGTGGGCCTTCAATAAGAAGGTTGTTTCGCTACAGAAATTTCCGAATGGGAATTTTGAAAACTCCTTTCACCTGAAGGAGTTATTGGCATACCTATAGTTATATGAGATAAATGGTCGTTTTTCAAAATCTTAATTGAACAAGAGCTCGTCACCAATTACTTTAAAAATTCGATATAATGTATATAATAATAATAAAAATTGATCCAATTTGAAAGTTACAGATGTGGTTTAATTAAGTTTAGTCAAACAGGTACTTACTTAAATAATTTTCATTCTGTTGTTATTGATATCATTCCACCCATTTAAGACCCCCAAGGGGTTGTGCATGGGTGTATAATTATGTATATGTATTCGACTGGTTAATAAACATAATTATTTCATTATCAAGTGATAGTTACAGTTAGATTAATGGATCTATTTTCTACATTTTAGTATATATTTTATATTTAAATTAAACGAACTAAACGAACCAATATTAAGTAGTCAACCTATTTTATAAAACTAGTAATTATTTAGTGTCCTGGAGATACACTCTCATGTTTGAATAATATCATGAATAATTTGTCGGTCCACTTGTTTCAGATAATTCTTTATTATTTTTTGGATAAATGTAAGGGAATTAATATAAGTTTTGTATATTTCTAGGAGTGAGTTATATATCTTAGAGCTTAAATATATGTAAACTCGTTGACCAATGGATTTTTGAGTAAATGGTGTGTGTACTAATAGTTTTTCTTTACCTCTTGTATTGTACTTTTGTTTTTTCAAGTATGTGTTTCTATTTCTATATGTGAATATCAATACAATGTACGTATATAATTGCCTAAGATCGAGGAGGCCTGCTTCTTTGTATAGTTGGTTAGTGTCATGCAAAATATTTTTTCTGCAAATTATCTTTATTACCCTGTTTTGTAGCGTCTGCAATTTTTTCAGGTGGTTTTTAGTAGTTCTACCCCAAGCAAGTTTTCCGTATTGACATGTTCGTCCCAACGTAGGTGAGAATCGATCGATACTCCTAAATATTTTATACTATTTTGTTTGTTTATTTCGTGTTCAGATACTCCATCATTTATAAGCAGAGTTTGGAAATCTGGAAATCTATTGCATCCGATATGCCCAAATTGTCACATATCTATATTAGACATCAAATGAATGTTGTAAAATTAACAATATTAGCAACGTGTGCTTATTCAATCTTCATTTTCCATTTAACCATATGAAGCAAGAACAACAAGTGGTCAGCATTAATAATAAATGTTTCTACACTATTCCAAAGTAAGAAGACACTGCACAATGAATTGAGAACCCCTACGGCTTTTGTTGTCGATTAATTAATATATAATTAATTAGTTTCATCCTAGAATTATAATAATGCAGGAATTTATTCATTTGATACCTGGTGGATGCGCTAGTAAAAAATAAAATAACATATAACCATATATACATACAAAATTAGTCTTTCCATTGTTGGTAAAAAATACAGTGCTTTACTTATCACATTTAAAGCCTGCATTTTTTGTTGGTCTCATAACCGAACCATTAAAAAGTCAAAAGCGTTTTATCTTTCTCAACAAATACATGTTTCAAATATGATAGGTGAGTACGGACGCACTGTATAAAAGAAAACATGTCAAGAAAAATCTCCTTTCAGACGGTCCGAAAAACACTTAAGCCAGACCATAGCTATCGCATTGTCGCCGATCGTTTTCTTCAGCGTGCCCGTCATCCGAGGGAAAGCAACCGATAGAAGCTGCAAAATCGGAAACGTAAGAAGCGGGAAATAGAGATTCTGCTTTGCTTTCCTTCAGTAAACACTCGCAGGATATTCGAACAGCGGCAGAGGACGTTTTTGTGTGTTGTCGGCTTCGGCTGACCCCGGTATCGTTATGCGATGAAAAATGGTGTCGAATTCCGGCGAATGAGGTTGTTTATTGGGCAGCTAAGAGCATCGCTATCTCCACTCAGCAATGCGATGATTTACGGGCCGATATAGAACGAACGCTACGCTGCTGCTGCTGCCGGCCTGGCTGCGGTAGGCCACGCGGCGTCGCGCCGGAAAACCGACAACAGATTTATGGTGCTCGCCGAATGCCTAAATAAACCCCCTTTTTAATTACCGAAAGCGTTCCAATTGAATAAAAACAACCGCCAAGAATTTCGCTGCGGGTTGCTTTATCCGATTTGTATTTCCGCGTTTACTATCTTTCCTCCTCTTATTTATTCATTGCCAGATAGAAGAATTTAATATCGGACTTTGCTGTTTGTGAAGTATTACAACACAAGTGGCTTTTGAAAATCGATAAAAGCGGTGAAAAAAAAAATGTAAAAACACAGTTTTGCATCCTAACACCAAACCTTTATTTAAACACTAAACGCCGTTTCAACAATTCGTAAGTTGTCATCATCGAGGAGTAAACCAAAAAAGGAGTAAACCAAAAAAAATTGCTTGACTCTTTGATGATAACAACTTAGAGTTGTTGAAACAGCATTGAGTGTATCAATAAAGGTTTAGTGTTAGGGTGCAAAACTGTGTTTTTATATACATGTATATGTCTAGTAGAAAGGTTTTTAAGGTGGAACAGTGTGAAGAACTAGTTATCCGAGAATACATCCTTTCCTATTTGGCAACCGCATATGGAACAACCTGATGGAGCAGTGGTGGAAAATGTCATGACATATTTCGTAAAACATGCTCTGGAGATAACAAAACTGAAGATAAAACTATGGAAAAGTCGATGGCGTATTTTTAGTAATGCCTCTTTGCAGAGAACTGTCCCTAGATCACCTAAATTCGATGCACCCAAGGAGTCAAATTATATTAAACTGTAAAGAGAACAAGCAGCTACACATGAATTAAAACAGATAATTGCCGCTCCCCGAAATATCGAATATATTGAAACACTAGCGACTGTGGTAAATTTCACTAATTTACTAGATATTATTTGACAATTGTTTCGCTCAGTTCACAGGCTTCGTCAGAATATTCAACTAAATGCTAAACATTTGAATACCTTATATAGTGTAAGTTAATGATGGGAATTTGGGTACATGGGTAGAAAGTACAATATGTTTACGGTATAATATTAATGACAGTAAAGGTAAATACTGTTCATTAATATAATCATGAATTTTGTATTATGCAAGGATATTAAGATTAAGTAAGAGAGACAAAGGACCCTGCACAAATCTTATGGGTTTGGGTTCCTGTTCAAATTGGCTGCAATTTTGGTATGTTATACTTCATGATGTCCTGATCAAAAGTTACCATAGACACAAAGTCTAAAAATGGACAGTGTTTGCGATTTCAGGGTTATAATTAACAAAAATGACAATTTTCGAACTATCCAAGATTCATATTGTTACGAAATTTACCTGAGCCGACCCTTTTTCATTTCAGTAAGACACCGATCGCTTCTAGTTTTCTCGAAATGGCTCGGCGGCTGTGGAGTTGATGATTGATTATGCGAGAATTTTCGATGCTGATTTTAAAAGGACCGACCCAAAATCGCGGCAGTGAGTTATTGTTATTTGAATCAGCTGTTCTGTATAATTTGATGTAAATATAGAGTTCTAGAAAAATGAAAGTGAATATTAGTTGTATAATTTTTATTGGACCCACAAAATTTACAACAATATTAACTGAAAAGTATGAACTACTCCCTAAAAATTCTGCGTAATTAACTCATAGGTTATAACATGGAACCTTTGATCATGACCCTGTAAGTGACCTTTAGCTCAACTATTGACGGTATCGTAGTAAACCGTTTAGTTTCCGCATTACGAGTTTCACATTGTCTGATTCCAAAGTTATTATTTCTTGAGGAATTTTCTGACTCTTTCCTATAGTTATAAAAAATTACGCAATCTTATCTTGAAAATCAGTTTTATCTTGAAATGACCTTAAAGGTTACTTGCTAGGGCATAATCAAAAGTTCCATGCCATAACTTATGACTTAGTTACCCATAAATTTTAGGGAGTAGTTCATACTTTTCAACTTAGTATGATTCTTGGATAGTCCTAAAATTGTCTATTTTTGTTCATTATGACACTGATATCTCAAAAATTGTCCATTTTTAGACTTTATGCCTACGGTAACTTTTGATCAGGACGTAATGAGGTACCACATACCAAAATTTCATTCAATTAGACCGGGAATTCAAACCCATAAGATTTGTGCGGGGTCCTTTGTATCTGTTTGGTCATTTTAAAAATTTGCTGAATATTTATTATTATTGATTTCAAGTGTTTCCAAAAGAGATAATTTTTTACTTTTTCTTTCTAGATGTAATATTTCGAAAGCAGTTGATGGAATGTGATTTTCATTTAATAAACGGTCGGCAAATGTAGATATGTTGTACCTCTATTTTCAAAGGCTTTTAAATGTTCAGACCATCTTGATTTAAATGTCCTTCCTGTGTGACCGATATAGAAGTTATAGACTCCTGAGTTATCATACTGATTAATTTTATCTTTATAATTTTTTATGTGTTTGGCCCAATTATTGTCAGTTTTAATATTTTTGCTTTGTAGAAATTGGGAAATTTGTTCAGACGGAGAACCTATAAATGTGAAGGATTGGCAAAATTTTGAGATCAGGAATCTATAAGTTAACATGTAGTAGTTGCCCAAACTTCTACAGCGGTCACACAGGAAGGACATTTAAATCAAGATGGTCTAAACATTTAAAAGCCTATGAAAATCAGAGGTACCACATATCTACATTTGCCGACCATTTATTAAATGAAAATCAGAATCCATCCTAATGGATCTTTTGAAATATTACACGAAAAAGTAAGAAATTATCTCTTTTAGAGTCACTTGAAATCAATACAAAACATTCACCACATTTTTTTAATGAGCAAACAGATACAAATATGTCTCCCTTACTTAATCATAATGTCCTTGTATAATACAAAATTCATTATTATATTAGTTAGCAGTATTTACCTTTACTATCTTCAATATTACACCGTTAACATATTGTACTTTCTGCGCATGTACCCAAATTCCCCATCATTATCTTACAACACTATATAAGGTATTCAGATGTGTAACATTTATTTTAGTATTTCATTCTGACGAAGCCTGTCGCCAGGGCTAAACATTTGCAAAATATTATCAAATAAATTACTGAAAATTACCACAGTGGTTAGTGTTTTAATATAAATAAAATGAAAAATGAAAATTCACCAAGGAATGACTGAAACAATCGCCAAATATCGAATACACAAACCAATCAAATCAATCAAAATAGCAATAGAAAATCAAGAACATCGAGACCGAAAACCAAATCACGCCCTTACTGGAAGACCAAAAACTGTTTTAGCATATATCAAGGGAACAAGGGACAGAATTGACCGAATTCTCCGAAAGCATTCGATAATAACGACATACGATCTCCACCAGACCATTGGAATAAGTCTAAGAAACATCAAATCGAACGGTAAGCTAGAGGTATACAGTATCAAATGTGGAAAGTGCAACAAAGTATAAGTCGGACAAACGAACAGAAGATTTCCATCCCGACTAGAGGAGCTGTTAGAAACAATTATTTGACGTCGGCTCTGTTTCAATATCAATTATAATCGGGTCATAAAATCAATTTCTATATCTGTAAACAAATACTACAAAAAACCCATTACAAAACAAGACTAGTCCGAGAAGCTATTGAAATCGAATAAAGTGGACAATTAAACATAAGAGACAACATTACCAAAGAATGACACCTCGAAGAGAGTATTCAATATAATATATTATAATAATAGAATAAATGCACTCTCATTTGGGGCTAAAAACTTTCCCAAATTCTAGAAACATAATAAAAACTAGTTTTAGTTGGCAGAAAAGGTAAAAATGGATAATAGTATCGCAGTCCAGTTGTTTAAACTTAATGAATCGCATTGAAATGAATTTTTAGGGGTTCAGATTTTGAGTTGAGTATAAGTACTCGACTCTGTCACACTATCATTCGGGACTGAAAATTACCCCAATATCTAGAAATATAACAAAAAATTATTTTAATTACCAAAACAAGTTATAAAGTCTTATTTAGTGGAAGTAGCAAAAAACTTTATTAAGCTACTTCTTTAACCAGCAAACAAAACTTGATGGAGGAGAGAAACTAGAACTAAATTCAAATTTCATAGAAAGATCGGATAAGAAATTAGTTGTAAAATCAGGTATAATTTATAAGCATGCTTAGGTTTAAATATCGGGAAGTCTTGTGACCTTTTAGTGAATTTTGAAGTAATATCAACAATCTTAATATCTGCTTTGGGTATGTAGGAGTAAAAAATAACCCATTCAATGTGCAGCTCGAAGATGGTTGTAGTGACTGGCGTTATAACTTGAAAAATTGAAAAACAAAAATAAGATAGGAAAACAAAAATAAAATCTAAAACACGGAAACAAAAAAAAAAACAATTGAAATCTAATTTACTAGACGAGATGAAGATAAAAAATTTAGATTGAAAAACTAAATTAACAAAAAAATATGATTTTTCTTGTAAATTTCGCTGGAAATAAACTAAATAAAGAAAAATCAAACAATTTATCGTATTCAAAGGTAGAAAGAAAGTTACTTGTAATTACGTTCGGATAGTTTTCAGTCTTATCCTAAATCTAAAGTATAGTTTTCTCTCAAACTCGCCCTGCTTACATTTTTTAAGTTGTAACCCCTGCAACTACTACTATATTCGAGCTATACATTACATGGGATATTTTTCTTCTCTACATACCCAAATTATGTCTCCACAACGTTGTGTCAAATAAGGGGCACAAAGCGATGTGCTATTTAAACCTAAGAATGCATATAAAATAAACCTGCTTTTTAACCATTTTTTCTACGAACTTTGAATTTAGGGGTAGTTTCCCTCGACCTGCAGGGGTTGTTTGCTAGGTGATTTACTAAACTTTTTTACAACTTCCACTAAATAAGACGTTTTTTGGTAATTAAAACAATTTTTTATTATATTTCTAGATTTTGGGGCAATTTTCGGCCCCGAATGAGAGTGTGATAGCCTCGAGTAGGTACTTATTTCCTATTAACTGAAAATCTGTATACCTGAAAATTCATTTCAATGGGATTTATTAAGTTTTAACAACTGGACTCGATACTATTATGTGGCTCTAGCAAAAGTTTGGACGGTGTAGGAGTTATCAGACCTCAGATTCGGTCTCAGCGTCCAAAAATACTTTAGAATTGCACGATTTGATTAAATCTATAGATTGTGGAACTGTGGTATTACTGAAATGGGGATGGCATAAACGAGGTCCAAAAATGAATTCAATTTTGCTCTACTGACTGATATCTAGGGTGAGAACGTCTACCAACTTTTATCAGAAATCATATCAGAAATGTCGTTATAATTTATGCTGAATTAAATTTTATAATAATAATATATTTTTAAAAGAGCACAACCAGAGGTCACTAAGCAACTTACACACAATATAGTTTTCACTTTTGTAATGCTTCAATTTTAAAATTTACATTACGTTTATTGAAATACGCGATACTGTAATCTCAGAGATTTATTAAAGCCACCTCAGTCAAAGCAAAAGCAATAAAATATATTTTCCAATTTCGTAAAAATAAAATGTGCTTACACACTCTAACACACACGCACACTCTTCTCTCACACATAGCGAGCTAAGAGGGAATAAGAAGGGCCTGTCCGTAAATTTATCTTGTGAAGATACATTCGCTACGGAGCAGATAAAAGTTGCATTAGCTGATAAATGTGATTCAGTATTCCTCTTTCGTGTTTTCTTTGATCGATAACTTATCAAAGTAACGATATTGGGCCAGGCTTCACGTTCGACTACCCGAAGAAGCACCGGCATCGGTGGAGAAATAAGAAATGAAAAACTAGTGTAATTCCCTATTGTGCTCCAGGGAAATACAGTTACTTCCTGCTCTCTAACAGCGAACGGGTTATTCAGCTTTGAAGTTCCTCTCAAGAAAGTTAGCTCACGTAAGTTTGGCAGGAGATTTTCGTAATTATTCGAAAAACTGAAACATTTAAAGTCCAATGGCTGGTGATAAAAAGAGGCTATTCGATAGATACCATAAAAAATATTAACTGAGTTTTCTAGGTTTTCTAAATAATTTTTATTTTGCCTGTTCGATATGTTTTTCTGTGCTAGTTTTTTCCTGCAACAAATGAATACTTGTAATTGTAAATGGAAAACAAAGTGGAGTAACGCAATTTCGTAAAACTGTCCAGATTACTCTATAGTATTTCTTCCTCACAGATATTATGACCAACCAGTATTCATGTATATACATATTTTCAATTTTCTATAAAGAAGGTTTTGGTATGGCCATGGGTTCTTTTTTGACCCATAATTAGTAATAAATTTATGATGTATTTTGAAGAAAGTTTTATCGGCAATTGTAACAAGAACCAAAAGTGGTGTTGATGACATTTTTGTGGTTTAAGAGTATGGTGTTAAGGAACTGTGCTCATTCCTGTCTTACATCAATAGTCAAGAACTCACAATAAAACTTACAATGGAGATCGAAAATCTACATAAACTTGCTTAACTTAATGTACTTATACACATAAGAAACAAGACAAGATGTACAAGCACACACAAATCCACATATAGAAAAAAGCACATCTTCATCCATCGGAATATTTAACAACGATGTCAACGTTATCAAATAAAATCTACTTCAAAATCAATATCCAGAAGGATTTATAAATAAAACTATAACTAGAACGAATGTCGCACCAACGAGACAGACGAAACAACGAACACACTACTGATATCAACATAATTCCTGATGTTCTTTGTGTATCTTAACAAAATCAAGTGTTTGGGATATAAAAAAGATGTTAAAATGGGTTTTAAAATAAATAATAACTTACGCTCTATCCCAACAAGTATGAAGCCATGAAACAAGATAGAATTCCAAAACTGTGTGTAAGATGTAAGAAAAAAGGGAACACCAACATAACAGAAAACATGTACAAATCAAATTTGACCATCAACATATTAACCAGCACCGGTAACCATAGGCTAGACTGGGATAAATCATACATCTTTTTGAAAGAAGAAAATTTAAAAAAGGGAAAACTTAAGAAAGTCTGCTGTATTATGACAAACAACGGAAATCAGGGCACTTTCAATTGACCAAATCCAGGTCAACTGAACAAATATTAATGTCAAATTGTGATTTACAAAATTTGTCATTACGAATCCTTTTATTTTTTTATTTCTTGTTCATTTGTGTTGATACCATTGAAAACGAGATCTGATTTAGACCTTGAAACGTTTGGAGTTTTTTAAATATACAGATTTTCAAATCTATGTGGTGTTATTCTCAAAGAACTGAGAAAAAATAACAAAAAACAGAACAGCCACAATTATCGTTCAGAAAACTACATTTATAAGTTGTACTTCGCAACTTGTCTTTTCAAATTAGCACCGAAAGTATATGTTGTAGCAAAAAATTATCATGCTTTTTAGTTAAGTTTATTTGTTTTGAATTCGGTTTTTATGTTTTTATAATTGTATTTATACGTGAGTCTTATTGTCTGAGAATATAAACCATTAACAAAATAATTATTTGTATAACTCTCAGGTCGTAAAAAATATCCCAAAAATATACTAAGATTGCGACTTTAATTCTTAAGGAATACTGTAAATACATAAAAATGTACTTTTGTAATAAATAATGGCAAGGTTTAATTTTATACAAATATACAAATATATGAGGTGAAACAACTTCAAGTGAGACCTGATTCTCGTATTATGTGTAATAAAAATTATACATAAAAATTAATTTATTTCCTAAAGCACTTTGATAACTGCAAAAAAATATTTTTATTTTATCATTGTAATTAAAAAAAAATTTCGGGCACACTTAAAACAACCAACCTTTTTTTAACAGAAAATGCTACTATTCCACTAGAAAATGGGTGAACTTGTTAAATCATTTTTTTTAGAATACCGCGAGTTCATTACCAAATATAGGTATTTTATAATTTATTTTAATTTAAAGCCTGAGTAACATATATATAGTTTTTAGTAATTACATATAAAGAGAGATTATTGCTTAAAATAATTTGGTCAAGTGCGAGTTGGACTCGCATTGTAAGGGTTCCGTATCACCTTCAAGATTCGCTGTATTTAGTTTTCTAATTTGGCCCCCAAAAATTAACATTAGATTTTTATTTTACTAATAAACTTTCAGGGAAGCCTTTTATAATCTATTGTCTGAATTTTGAGGCTCTATAGATTGGAAGATAAGGGCACAATAGGTCAAGTTTTAAATTATAAATTATTAAATCTGTAATTCAAATTATTTAAAAATTCAAATAAAATATATTTTTCAAAATTTAAATAGTATAGTTTCTAAAATGGGAATTAAGTCGATGTTTAATATCTTTGCTAAACAAATGATTTAAAAATATGATATATTTGTAATTCACATAATGAGTCTTTTATTTGATATATTACATGATTCGTTTGAAAATTGAATTTTTATTTCCAATTTAATTGTATAATTTGTCCCTAAAATTACCATGGAGGTTTTCTAATAATTTTTCTTATAAATTTCAAGTGAGCCCCAGTACCCCTAATTATTTTCAAAATTTTAATCAGTATGGTTTCGGAAATAAAGCGAGAAATGAGAATTTTTTATATCTTTATGTTAATATCTTGTAAACAATTAATTTTAAAAATATATATTTGTATTTCTCATAACGAGCCCCTTCATTTGATATATTGCATGACATGTTAACAAAATATTTTTTATTTTCCGTTTATTTCTATAAATTGCCCCCCATTATTAATATTAAAGATTTCTTCGTATTTTTCCTGTAAATAAAAAAAATTAGGTCTTATAGTTTGGGGAATAAAGGGGGGAATGGGTATTTTTTAAATATTTTTTTAAATATATTTTAAAATATTTATTTAAAAAAAAAATAAATTTGAATTAGTCATAATGAGTCCTGTGATTTGATATATTACATGATACGTTAGAAACAAGTTTAATTTTTTATTTTCCATTTAATTCTTTAATTTGCCCCCCAAAATGAATATTAGGGGTTTCTCCTTATTTTTCCAGTAAAGTTCAGGTGAGGCGCTATACTTATTTTTTTTTCAAAATTTTACAGCTTGTGGTTTCGGAGATAAGGGGGGGAATGGGTAAAATTTTTTATATTTTTGTTAATAACTTTTAATTAATTTATTTTAAAAATATGAAAAAAATATATTTGTTTTCGTCATTATGAGCCCTTTTATTTGATATATAACATGATGGGTTAGAAATAATTTTAATTTTATATTTTCCATTTAATTCTATAATTTGCCCCCCAAAATAAATATTAGGGGTTTCTCCTTAATTTTCCAGTAAAGTTCAGGTAAGGAGCTATAACTCAATTTTTTTTCAAAATTTTCCAGCTTATGGTTTCGGAGATAAGGGGGGAATGGGTAAATTTTTTTATATTTTTGTTAATATCTTTTAATTTATTTATTTTAAAAATATGAAAAAAATATGTTTATTTTCGTCGTAATGAGCCCTTTCATCTGATATATAACATGATGGGTTAGAAACAATTTTAATTTTATATTTTCCATTTAATTCTGTAATTTGCCCCCCCACAATGAAAACTAGATGTTTCTCCTTATTTTTCCAGTAAACTTCAGGTCAGAACCTATGAAAGTATTTTTTTTTTCAAAACTTTACGTTTTATAGTTTCGGAGATAAGGGGGGGGGGAATGGGTAAATTTTGGTATATTTTCTTTAATATCTTTTTAATTAATTTTTTTTAAATATGAAAAAAATATATTTGTGTTCATCAGAATGAGATCTTTCATTTGATATATTACATGATGAGTTTGATTTTTTTTATTTTTAAATTTTTATTTAATTCTATAATTTGCCCCCAAAATTAATATTAATGGTTTCTCCTTATTTTTCCTGTAAAGTTCGGGCAACGTTCTATATTTTCTATTTTTTTCAAAATTTTAGGTTCAGTAGTTTCGGAGATCAGGGGGGGGAACGGTCGATTTTTTTAGTTTTTCCCCCCAGAAGTACCCCTTAAATCAAAATTTCTTCTTTTGCGATATGTGCTCCTGATCAAGTCACCAAACTATACCTTCATACCAAATTTCAACCTCTTCCGTCCAGTAGTTTAGCAGAAAATTGCTGTGATGTGACAGAGGCAGAAATCCTGAGTGATATTATAAGGGTATCCGTATACTGTATATACGGAACCCTAAAAAGAGTTGAATCTTTTCGTAAGTAATTTCCAAAGACAGATAACTATAATACAATATACAAAACTCTATTTATGTACAGAAATACTTCTTTCTCTCAGAATAACTGTGAGAAAAATTTTCTGTCCGGACATCCAGTAATCCGGGCAATTTTACGAAATTGCCTTAATGCACTTTGATCTCCATATACAATTCCCAAACACTTATTTGTTGTAGGAAAAAATCTGAGAGAATTCACCAAATGAACAAGCAAAATAGTTTAATCTTTTCACACTTTTAATATTATTTTACTAAACTAATTATAAACCTACAGATGTATTAACCATATAATAAATAAATTATTTATGGGTATTAATTTATTCCGTGGTGAGTCTCTGAAGGTGAAACTATTTGTGCAAAGTATACATAACACTTAAAGATGGAGATCTGATATCTCGGTTCGATTGCCCCGAAACTTTATATGAAAGAGACATATCTTGTTTAGTCAAAAAGAGCACAGCAGAAAACCTTTGTATAGACAACCTAGTAACTTGTGCTAGTGGCTAGTTGGCCAACAGTGCACCACACTCACAGTTTAAAGTTAGTTGTATCAAATTTTGCTGAAAACAGAAAATTTAAAAACACGCTCCTATTCAATGAGTTATCGACTTTTTAGTTTTGTTTCTTTACATACATGTCTGATGAGGCATCATTATTACAAAGAGTTGTAGCTGTCAATTTCGAGCTATTCAATCTTTCAATTAGGCTTTAAGAAAGATTTATGGCCAATAAACGCAAAATAAGCTTGCCCAGCAGCTAAAAGTTTAGGTCTAATCAGTATTTAGCCCTAAGCAGTATCTCATTTTCCTATTGCATCTGACAAAGTGACCGAGGCTGTAATTTTGAATATGATTTTTCCACTTAACTTACGTGAAAATCCTCTCGTGACACACTTAACTTCCTCGTGCGGATGGCAACTGCAATAACTACCCAAAGGCGAATACGTACTACCAAATATTTCTAAACTCATTCGTTTTGTTTCTTAGTCTTCTTCAGCAAGCTCTTCAGTTACTTTGTTATTGACTATCTCTTGTCTTCTTTTTCTTTGAGTGGTTGTTTCTTTTATAATTCTGTTGCTACGAGTACCAGATATTTAAACTGCCAACTCCGCCAGTGATGTGCGTACGAGGTAAATGCTTCAATACTTCTTGGTGCCTAGAGTTGGTTCATTCGCGACACTATATTCTTCGACATCCTATTTCCAATTTGGTTTTGTTTGGTTGGTGAAATAATAGAGTTCCTGATTCAGCAGTGTAATGGTCCACTATAATGCATTTAGAGTCAAGTCATTCCATTGTTCATATTTCGCTCGGTGTTTGATATCCATATCATAAGAAAACTTTTGAGGGGTTATATCTATAGGAGCATAGGCCAAAAAATGCATTAAACTCTGTATTTTCTGCCAAACGGTTTGCAAACGTAGATAAAACAAAAGTAAAGGGGTTTTTATATTATAATGGTAACTTTATGTATGGTATTGATGGAATTTTTATTGTCAAGGAAAGGTATCATCTTAGGGTGATAGGGTGACCCAAATATAACCGATAGCGTCATAGCAAAGTTGGGCAACATAAAAGATAGAGAAAACAATAATTATATATAGAAATCATATACTAATTTATTGCCAGAGATATAAATGCCTTCCACTCTACCTAGTTACACTTGCAAACCTAAAGAGACGATCAAATAATCAAAATAGCAATTAACAGCACAATTTGGAAAGACATTGAAGTTAAATTTAAAGGTCCTAGCAGAAGCATTCCTAGAGTCGGCCTAAAAACTCAGAATATATAACTTAGAGTGAGAAAAACCTAGAGGGTAATAATTTATATTTAAAATAGAACTGGCTTAGAATAAGAACCGTTTAGAAACCGTGTGCAATCAATAACTATTTTCTGACATATTTTTTCCATTTAATTTAAGGTACAATTCTAATCTCTCCCTCTCTCTCTCTCTCTCTCTCTCTCTCTCTCTCTTATATTTTTTTTATATTAGCACCATATTCGTTTTTTTAATTATTATTTGTTTTATTATTTGACCCACTTTCTATAAGTATAACTCTAATTCATCCTATATTGCAACCACCCTGTATATATTTCTGTATATTGGTCACCCAATGTAAATAATTTGTCTGTACTTTTCTGAATCACCCTGGACAACTAAAATTCAACTCTACACGGTGTAAACAATTGTTTTTTTTATAATAAAAGCTTCTAAAAACTACCATTTATACAATAATTTCCCTACGAAACTTTATTGAAATTGAAAACAAAAAAAATAAATGTGACAAAATAGCAAATAAACGAGCATCAAATAAATTAAACCGGACAAAATATCAGCGGCATATCCATCAAAAACAAAGACGAACTTTTTCTTCCGCATGAACGTAATCAATTATCAAAACAACGACAGCGCTATTTTCGGTAATTTGTCGGTGTTTGAGCGAAACAATGATAGCTGTAATGGTTTACGGTATCGCGCAATGCGATATGTTCGCAAATGAAAAACTAAAAGGTGACAAAAAACCAGCGCCAGATATCGCGCATTATTTTGCTGTTTTATGTTTACCGTGACGCGAGTTGATTCGAACGAAATGTAGCAGTTGTCAGCGAAAATTTCATAGCGTAAGTGCAATGAGGTAAATTCAACGTGACGACGGGTCTCACGGAGACAGAGTAAACGAATATGAGAGTAGATATACGCCATTTTTGCTGAAGTAATATCTTCGGAGGTGTCATCGAGAAAATGGAAAATTCATATTCGAAGCTGAACCCGAAAGAAAGTTTTTTTTTCAAAAGTGATTTTTATAAAGATGATGAGTATTAGGCAGAATAGTCGAGGAAACAATATTTGAAAAACTGATTACAGGCGAAGTTTCAGGTTTGTGTAACAATTTTGCCGAAAAATGTAATTTTGTTGGCAGGTGGTGCAAATTGAAAATATATAGTGTCAGTCAAAATTAGCCTTCCCCTTCGTATTTTTTGAACAATTATGCTTACACCAATGAAATTTGGACGGTGAAAATAAACGGTTGTAAACTTCTCTACTAGTGGTAACGTATGACGTAATAGTAATAATAGATGAAATCACAGGACCACTGTGGCCAGTAATTTTATATAGCTTATTATGACAAATGAAAGCTCACTTGAAAATTACTGACAATACCTACTCAGCCATATTAATTTTGTTTGGGTTTAGACCAATTTTGAAGGATGAATGAAACTGTTTAAAATGTGCTCCGTCTAGTTGCTGGCATAAATGCATCCTAGCTGAAACTACCCGGTATTCTTCAATAATTCGTTGTTATAAAACATTAATATAATGAGCATAATCGAATTATATTAAAAATCGATTATTACAACTCGAGTGATTTTAATAATCGAATGATCGCTCGAATGACCCATCACTCAGATGGTACGTTTATGATTCTAACGATTCTCCCTTGTTTTATTCTCAGGTCCGTAACCTTTGCTACGTGTCACCGGCTGCCCTGATTATCAAGATTTAAATTTAGGTAAAATTATACTATTACAATTTTCCTAAATGTTCATTTAATTAAAAATTTATTTGTGAAGGAACTGTTATTAATAGTTCACAAAACAGTATAATGTTCCTTATTTTAATAATTGCACTGTACCCTGAAAATACAGTATTTACATATTTCTTTTCCCCAATTAAAGACGTAAACAAGCTACTGCATAAGAGCGAGAACCGAGAACGAACGAAAGTGCTTCTATATGAAAGCCGAATGGCATAAAAGCACTTCTCGATTCGCAAGGAAATCATTCTGATTATAACTCGAATGCAGCAACGCTTTATCTGTGCTATTGCTCGTCCTTGTCGCCCGGGATTATGTGAATGTTTCGGGTTAAATGATCGATTATTTATCTTTCTCGAATTCTTTCTATGAGACCTCTCGGTCCTATCCATCTATCTCGTCGAAATGTTATTTTTAAATTCAAAGAATTACAAGTTCAATTATATTTTCTAACATATCCAGATACACCTCACCGGTTAAGTTTGTAATCAGGAAAACAGTTCCAAGTATGTGATTTCTTAAAAGGCAATAATATTTAATTATTACGTAACAGGGGCCCTGTGACGTCACCTATTACTGTTCCGTCATCTACCACTAGTATGGAACACTCCAAATTTCATTAGTGTAAACATTTGATTTGTATTTGTCGTTCTTTCTGTCGATATATCTTAATCGCAGAAACTACTGGAAGCATTTTAATACATGTACCAAAAATACATGGACTGATAAACGAGGAATGTTTGTGTCTGTAATATACAGTGTTACGATGAAATTCTGCACAAAATTGGCAATTTCTTTATTTTAAATTACGCCGAAACATGTCAGCAACTAATTGTTTAATGCTGTTTGACATATATGAAGAAAAGAAAAAAGTATTTTAACAAAGAGATGACGTCATCGAATTTATTTTCATATAGTAAGCTATAATTGCCTTTGTGCCATTTGAGAGATATGTCAGCAAATAATAACATACCTGAGCAGGGAGTTGTATATTAATTTTTGAGAGAGAAATAAATTTAAACAGAATAACAAGAGTTTTCCGAAGGCATCTTATAATAAATAGCCTGTTTTATTTATTAGAAGAATCTATTATTGTTTTGATTTAAATGGTCTAATAAGAAGTAAGATTTTAATTCAATTTGTAGTAACAGAAATAATTTACTAGTGATCACTTCTCGATTAATTTTTTTAAATGTCATGTTCTTATTTAATGTTAACGACTACGATGTTCACAATATCTCTGCATCTTTCTCGATTCTGTGCTATATGCAGTAACTCATCTGCATTTAAGCCTGTAACAGGTTAATTGGCCACCAATCCTGTGCCCTATACATTTTTGTCTTTGATTTTTCGGTTTAAGATCAGGCGGCGGAATTTATATTGGAGTCCTCTAATTATTTGCTTAAGATATTCTTCAAGTTTGCATCTCTTAATATTAAATATTTATCACAAGTTGTTTGTCGGGTTCCATTCATTCTCTATTTTTCGTTCCAAGATAATTTAAGCATTCTTCTGTATGTCCAAATTTCAAATGCTTCGATCTTATTCATCATTTATATATTAAGCGCCCAGGTCTTGCATCCATTCAATAAAATTTTGTTAACTCGAGTATTTTAATGTAGTGTTATTTGAAAGTAACGATATAAGCCTCTGAAATCCTTTTCTTGCGTATTCTGAATAGCATCTTATTTCATCTGAAGGATGCTGGTTTACCCAACAGCCTAGGTATTTAAATAATGTCACCCTCCCTAATAATTCAGACCTGTTACTCACAATCATATATTTAGTTCAATTAGTGTTAATAGATAGCTGCCAATTGTTGCGGTCTTTATTGACTCCGTTTACCAATTGGGCAGATCTACTAGGTTTTCTGCTATAATTACGGTATCGTCGTGTATCTGATAATATAACTGTTTCACTTTCTAATCCGATTCCCTTTTGGCACACTACTTTTAACTTTCTTTGTAAATTGAATTCGTCATGCTTTTGTTGCTCTCTCTATCTCATCACACAACTTTGGCGTCCACAAGTTTTAGTTTGTTTGAATTTTCGCTTTATATGTTGATGAATGCTTTTACATTTAGTTGCAATCTTGTTTCTGGGTTTCCTTCTCTGTTCAATTATTTCATTCGTTTCCCATGGTTGTTTTTTGTTGTTGCTGTGTTAACGAAACCATTTTTTTATGTTGTCCTACCTTTCTTCTATGGGAAGTATCTATATTAGATGTTTGTATGGTGTTCTTTAGTACTTTCTGGTTCATCGTTTGTGTGAATTTGTTTACTAGTGTCAGCGCATTTTCACTGCTGGTCATTAAATGAATGTAATAATAACTACACAAAAATTATTTGTATTTATTAGTTTAGATTAATGGCTTACAGTTTTAAATATGTGACGGTTGTGATTTCACTAGACAAAACAGTTGTTAATTACCTCAAATTTGGAGGTTATTATAAGCCGACTTGGAGTGTATGAAATTTCGAAATTTTGTGTATGGTACTGCAAAGGGCATTCTTCCGATACTTCTGCGAATCCGAAATGTATTGTTTCTCAACCCGAGGCTGGCGGCTGCCGTTACTGGGAATTCACCGAATTCCCTTGAAGCTTCCAGAACACATTGAAGAAGTTTCCCGATGGTTCGTTGAGAAAGATTCATTCAATATTGGACGGTCGTATAGTTTAGATAATTGTAATTCTGTGAATATAAATTGTGTCAAAGTAGTGGAAATAAATTAGAGTGAGTTGGACTGTGTTTTTAAATAAATCCAAGAACTGAACAGAACCTGAGTGTGAAAATAATAACATTAGAGTACCATGAACATTTACATTTATTACGGTTTACTAAAATGAACTTAACATGCCATCTTTAAATTAGCATAGGTACACAATAATATTAATTTTCACAATTTTCCACCCATGTTTGGCCTCTTTCAAACATATTAGGTGACATTTTTTCCTCGATGTCTCTATCCTATTTGATGTGTTTAAGTGTGTGTAGATTTTCTTGTACATGTAATATTATTCTTTGGAAATTTTATTTAAATACCAATGTTTATTGTGTTAAATTTTGTAGAATGAAATATAAATGGTATAAAACCTAAGTTAATTTTTATTCATAATTATGTGAATAAAAGCTACTTGTTATATAATAAGTTGCTTCGACCAAAAAAGCTACTGGCCAAAAAAGCTACTGGCCAAAAAACAGTACCCAGGTTTTTCTCCGCGTCATAGCGGTGAACTTAAATAGTCAGATTACTATAATAAAATATTGGCTTGTTATGCAAAAAGGAGGTTGTACAAAATTTCCCCAAGGTCAAAATTTGTAGAATCAGTCTTATCAAATTAATTCTAATTTGCGTTGTGATCTTACATTTTCATTTCTTCTTTTAGATATAATTTTTGTTACTCTAGGTCCAAACAGGTTCAAATTCTTACATACTACTTATGCATTCAATATCTTAAAACTTACGGGCCTCCACATGCGGATCAAAAACAGGAAAATCATCAAATTAGAAAATACCACTTTTCTTAATATAAGAACTCAGTGGCTTATTTTCCTGATTTTTTGAGAAGAAAGTTATCATAAGTTAATAGAAGTGCAATTTTCGACATTCACATTGGTTTAATTTGATAAAAGAAGCTATTTGTTTTCACAGGTATTTCATTACAATGGACATTATCAAAGCTCATATTGACTTAAGGGAATTCTAATTGAAGAATAATACACACTTAAACAATTTGATTTATAGAATGTCCATACCAATCCCCATAATACTTTTAATAATGAACCGGTTCAAATAACTGTACGTAATTAGTGAGATGATATATGTCCATCGGTATTCTAGTTGCGCGGTAAATGTAAATCATTTAATTGCCTGATAGATTAAATGTTAATGAAATTTGTTTATTGGATTAAGGGAAGTGGGTGGATCTCATATCATTTGTATCACAATTACAGTTTTAAATTAATCAAAATAAATGTTGTAGTCACATTAGTTTCTGAGTAGGGTAGCTTTTAAACTAACAAATGCTTTTATTTTTAACGGTCGATTGTAAGTCACAATATTAGGTAAAGCATTAATGGCCTACTGTTTATCTCATTAATTTCAATTTATCAGAGACATACATTAAAATTAATAGACAATTAAATACTCAAGGCACTATTTTCTTCTGAAACATTTAGATATGAGTCAACAGACCTGTATATCCATGAGGTCTAAAGTAACTCGGAATCTGCAGAGAACCCTGCACTAAAGTAATAAAAATTTACAACAAACGATGGAAAAATTCATGTGAAAACTACCTGTGGATCATATTCAGCAGTACAGCAAAGAAAATGCAAGGAAAAGTAATATGCAGGACACCAAGGGTAGACATTAACAATTAATCAGATGACTAAGAGAAGGTTAACGAGAGAGCAAGGCCTAAATAAATTTATGATTTAGTGCAAAATGTGTTGAGATAATCTATTGACTCTGAACGTAGGATACACGAAATATAGGAATGTACAATTTGTTTAGATATTTTTAGATTTAGGCAATTTAAAAAATATTGTACAAGCAATGTATGTTAACTAGAGACAATTTAGAAATGTATAGAATACACTGAAATTGCGCAATAGCCAGAAGGGAGTGCCACAGAAAACAATAATACACGAATTCAATGCTGTAATGTTTTTATTTACACTTCTCTTCGGGTTCAGTTCAGTTCTCGGATTTATTTAAAAACACCGTTAAAATCACTCTAATTTATTTCCACTACTTTAACACAATTTATATTCACAAAACTATTTACACATTATCTTAACTATACCGCAGTCAAATACTGAATGAATCCCATCGCCAGCTGTCCGTATTTATATATTTCTCTCGATCGATAAATTTCGACGAATTCCCATTAACATCTCGCATTCTCCGAAATATCGGACAACGGCCAATTGTACCAGCTATAGGATGAATTCTCTTAACATTGTCCCCTTCTTAAGACCATTTCTTCCCGGAATGTCCCAGAATACTTCTTGGTGTGACAATACTTGCAAGACTCTCCATTTCGACAACGGGAAGTTTGGTGGAAGTAACAGTCAACGGTCTTCGAATCTAGGCTGCGAATATTGAGAGAACATACAAGGATGTCGATGCCACTGAATCGAAAGATTGTTTCCATCATACTTCTCACCACCCCCCAATTCAGTCCATCCAACCCGCAGGCCATCTTTGAGACCGCCAATTTCATCAGGTTCTTCTCCATCATCACAGTCCTCAATTCCACCAGAGTCAATGAAAGGTCGCTGTATGTTGGCTTGTCCTGCGGGATCTCTGGTACCCATAGGTTCTTTATCTTCGAGATGAAGGATTATCCATACCACTGGATCTTGCTCCCTTACCTTTTGGAACTGCCCGTACTGCTTTGCAAACACCTTGGCTATTCCCTTGGACATCCGAAGATCTCGAAACACACAATGAGCCAGGGAATATTCTATGGGCACCTCAAACAGGTCTCGGGGTTCTTCTCTGGTTTATTGTTTTATTGAAATTCAATAGTTTGCAGACTTCTTGGAAATGAGTAGACCATTTACTGAAATAGTCCATCAGCACCATAATTTCTCGCAAAACCTCTCTTCTCCTATTTCTGGAGACTACATTCTGTTTCCTGTTCTTGCCCGCCTCTGGAGTTTACAGGACACGCCTCAGTAGTCTATTCTTCAAAATCAGGGAGTTCCACTGAGCCCAGTATGACTTGATTGTAGGTGAGAAACGGGAAATCTCTTACCACATAGGTTTGCGGTCTACTTCTTTCCACTGGGTAACCTCTTTTAAGTCAGGATCTTAATCTCTGGTCTTTTCTCCCCAGATTGCCAATGGTCATCTACCGCGGTAGTTCTACAGAAAACAGTCCTTTTCCCTTCATTTCGTTGATCACGTTTACAATTATTAGGGCCTGATCTCTTGGATAAGATATCAGCGTTTTTATGGCTCGTTCCAGCGCGATGTTCTGACGAGTAAGTCGGTATTCCGTTGCTACCCTTGCAACGATTCCTTACCACCCTTCCAACCTCTCAGTTGCATTTTCTCGGTAAGGACTTCCTTTACAACCCTTTTTAGAGAGGCTTTATAAATTCCGCCATCTTCTGATTCTCCGTCCATGATTCGGACTCTGGCTTGACCTCTGCAGGTATTTTTCGCAGCTCCGAATTCCAGAGCTTCAGCCAGTTCATCTACTAATTGTGTCAATCGAGCTAGTGTCAATGCTTGTCTGGTTTCGTGATCCCGAAGTCCATCCAAAAACGCTTGTACTGCTAACTTTTCTATAACATTTTCCGGTGTGGCTGGATCGGCAAGCAGAACCAGACGGAAAATATCAGCTTCAAACTCTTGTGGGGATTCATTAGATTTCTGGTGGCGATTTTTCAGTTGGGAGTGATAAACGTTCTACAAACGGGTTTGCTCACACCTCAGTTCCGAGGTATTGAACGTTTATAAGATATCTGTAGCATTCCCTCTAAAGGCTAGGGTTAATGCGATTGCTTTCACCTCTGCCTCGCGTTTTATTTTTTACTATTGTCTGCTTTAGCTCTTCTACCCCCGTTTCATTTTTGACTGTCGTCTGCTTTAGCACACTATTGTGTGCATTTGTTCTTCAATCCGAGCTTCATTTTTGACTATTTTCATTTCAAGCACCTCTGAATTTTTCTGGACCATGCTTTTCAAGTTTTCTTCTAGAGATTTAGAATTTTCCAGTAATTGGAATTCTTAGACTCGTTCACGGTTTTAGAATTTTTTAGCAATTTGTCTTCTAGTGTTTTACAATTTTCTTGTAATGTTTGCAGCTTATCTTCTTAGAATTATCTACTAAAGACTCTTTCAAATTTTTAGAATTTTCTAGTAATTTGCCCTCTTGAGTTTTAGAATTTTCTATAATTTATCTTGCAATGTTCCTTTCAAATTTTCTTCAATTTTTTTAGTAGCATACTCATGTCTCCATTACCTGAATCTTCAAACAAATAAGTGTCGGGATTGTTACCTTCATTTATTGGGTCGATAGACAAACATCTTGCATTCTCCGAAATATCGGACGAAGGCCGTTTGCACCAGCTATCGGATGAATTCTCGTAAAAATACTAATCATGTATTAATTCTGATACTGAGGGAAGGTGTTTTATGAAACAGCGTAGACTTGAATTAGAGTCAAACAAAAACAAGTATTTGAAGAGAGGAATAGGTTTCACAAGAAAAGACAGAATTAGGAACACACAAATAGGCTCAGAACTTAACGGCTTCACAGACACAACATCGTAAGGGGGTTACAGGCAACACCAAAGAGAAGAAATGCATATAGTAGATATGCGTAGAAAAAGAAAGACCTACAAACATACGAGCACGATATAAATGTACCGTTCAGGAACAAAAGTTTTGTCAAACCGCAACGCGATATAAGCAGTATCCGCTCTGCAAAGTAAATTCGTGCAATTGTAGTGAATTTGTGTTGTCGAATCGCTTAGTTGGTTTTCGCCTAGAGTTGACATTTGCAGAAATTCTGTGCCTATTTGAGATTAAGATAATTCTGATGAGAACATAATATTTAGTGCCATAAATACAATTCGTGAAAATGGAAATCTTATTGGGAATTCAACGACATGTGACAACTGTCAGATGAGTAGAAATGATAACTGATTAACTTGGTGAAAATGGAGCTGCAGAAAGGGTGTAACAGATTCCGACATATTGTGAGATAAGCATATCTCAAATGCAGAGATTGTATTGACACGGCCGCCAGCACAAACATCAACCACAACAACAGAGTTGTGGAGAAGTCCTAAACAAAATTTCCCAGTCGAACAGAACAGCACAGATTATTTATGGATAGCTAGAACAAAATCGCAGGAGCTAACCGGATAGTTATCCCCCTATTAAGTTAAAACAAGAAATAGCTGGTTTTGATCATTTGTGAAGCTGCAACTTACACCTAATAAACAATCGAGGTCAAAATAATTTCTTTTCAATCTTTTTAGTTTTCAAGATGGGTGTATGAAATTCATCCTGAAAGTCTCAACGCATTAGGATACTGCCCAGGAGACTACCACTGGGCCAACAACAGACAATCGAGTCCAGGTTATGAAATACTATATTGGGGACATCGATAAGTCCATGCCCGGTAAAAAAAGATAGGATTGAATTTACCGCTTTTGCGTAGACTACTATAACAGAATGGAACGACGGTATTAAAAACGACAGTAAGTTCTTCAAAATATTCTTCTCCAAAAATATATGGTTACAGCCAAAAATTAAGAGCCCAACAACAACTTAAAACCTAATGCATAATATAAGACCCATCGTACAAGTAACAGGAGAAACTTGAAATATAACATCGAAAAATCAGGCTCAATCCGTAAATGCATCGTAACAAAACCATAAATATTGGGTCATCCATAAAAAAACAGGATCTACGCAAAAATAACAGACCCAACTTAAGACATAAGGCGTAGGCGTGAAATTCTAAAAATTAAATCCCCTGTGAATATAAAATCCAGCCGCGAAACCCTAAAATATCACATTCTATATGATAATTTCATAACTAAATGGCCACACACTCACCTTTCAGCAAAGAGTTATAATTTCTACCTGATAATTTTTTGCCAAAGGTTCCCGTTTGAACTCCTTAACTATCTTTTACGACTGCTATTTAAGCTAGTCGGCTTCAACTTCATCGTGAGAAAATGTCATGAATATTATAAATTCGCACTCGTGGCCAGCTGTCTTAACTCAACAACTGATGAAATTAGAAGAAAGGAAAGTTTGATACTAGATTGCAAGATTATTCCGTCTCGTTATAATATCCTCAGAGGGAAATAGCGTACAATGCTTTGATGGAACGAATTCGAGGACAGTACTGTAACTTGTGAAAAATTGAAGCCTTTCTGACTAACTTTATGGTTTATTTGAGAGAAAGAATATACCTCTAGAACTGCGCAGTTGTTGAAGCTGGAGTTGTTTTTTTTGGCTGGTTCTCTAACTAATTAGCGTATCAGTGATCCCAGTGCACCTTTCCTATGGCCTGTTCGGATTTCTACTAGCTGGCGATATCCAGGACCTTTTGTTACCACTGTCTGTTAAGTTTGATGCTTCGAAACTTACAAAAGCGACTTTATAGCCATCTATAAAATACTTGCTTCTTAAAAAAGATTAATTCATATCTTTTACCTCAATAATTTCTTTAGTGAGTAGTTATTTGATTGAAGCCGGTCCTGTCCACTGTAAAATTTCGACGCAGGTCTGGATCGTTTTAGTGGGGAGATTCAAAGCGAACGCAAAACTCGGGCTCGCTTTTTTATTTTTTCTGAGTTCTTTGGGAATAACACCACATAAACTTGAAAGTTTGTATATTTAAAAAGTCCAAACATTTCTAAATCAGAGCCGGTTTCAATGGTATTAACACAAATGAACAAGAAATTAAAAAATTTAAAGGATTCGTAATGACAAATTTCGGGCTCTTTTGTCGTCTCAATGCCGAAGTGAATGGTTTACCTCGCGGAGGTCTGTCTATTTAAGGTAATAATAACGTTCGAGTAAAGTGTCAGTGTGGTAAATTTTTCATGTAAGTACGAGACGATGGCCGAATGGTATATTCCATGGCGAGTAATTCAATTAGAAAGATCTGCCGAAGACTAAAGAATTTATAGATTAGGTCAACCCTTTTGTTGAAAAGGTAAGCGGCCATTTTTGCTTGATGTAAAATCGACATGTGTGATATTATATTTTAGGGTTTTAAGTAGGGAGCTATTTTTCAAGTTGTGAGCTATCTTTTAAGTTAAGATTTTTTACGTACGAGCTATGTTTGACGTTGGAGTAATTTCTTAAGTTGGGAGCTAATTTTTAAGTAGGACCTGCAAACTATTATTTAACAATATAACCCTTTAGATGGATTATTTTATATGGTAGATTTAGATGGAGTTATTTATGTTTCTAGCACTGTTTCCTTTTTATGGTGGAAACATATTTTTTATACCGTTTGACTGGTCATAGTAGTGGAGTTTATAGTTTGTGTTATAACTCACTTTTGGAAAGCTAGCCATGCACAAAGTGGCTACCCTGTATTATCACAAACTAATTAAACTAAAATTGATCAGTAACAGTACTTTTTTTCGACATAGTAACATTATTTTATATTTACATCGTATGTAGTACTATTCTACTCGTATAACACAAAACAAAACTAAAGTTTAAAAAAGTATATGTAAATAACATAGTGCTTCTTTGTGTTTACCAAAATAACGTAACATCGCTCACAGACGTGCTCCAATTTGAACGTAGAAAGAGAAACAGAGAGATAGCTAGCAAGTTATCCTGTTGGCGAATTAGCTTCGCTGTCGGAAATGGAGCGTGGAATCGTCGTAAACGGGGATTAGAATGCACTTTGACTGCCAGTTCACGGTTTGTTCAATAATATCCCATTTCGGAATCACTATACGAGACATCAATTCCCCTTCAAGTGCTTGATTTCCATATGCAGATACGTGTGAGAGCTATGAGAACGTTGCGAAAACTCAATAACGTATGGAAATTAATGGCACAACAAGTTTTGTGTAGAGATTAATTAGGTTGCGCTTATGCTGCCAACGTCAGATTATACAGTATATTTGGCATTTTTGTGTTTACCCACGACTTCATAAATTCGATTTAGGTTTAGTGCTTGTAATAGGATCTCTTTTTTATTAGATTTCAAAAAAGGAAAGTTCTCAATTCTGTTGCATTTTTTAAATGTTTGTTACCTCAGATCTTCGTTTATTAAGAATGAATTTTGGTACTTCTTTATTTGAATGAATATCTTTTCTGTTTGGATCTAGTTTTTTCTACATATATAAGAAGAAAATTTGATTCGGGAGAGGGTATTGATAATACTGAATTAACGTTACTTGAATTGTAGGATGAGATTAATTGAAAATGGGATGAAAGTAAATGAGAATTAATTTCACTCAAAATTTGAGGTTCTCAATTAATGTCTATATAGTGTGCCTATTTAAGTTGAAAGTATTAATGCAATATTGTTATTACTATTGTTAACGAAGAATGTTATTTTTCTAAAAAGATCTGTATGGTCTACCGCACCCATGTATATATTGTTCTGAAGCACACCTCCTAGTCATTATTAAAGATATTATTAACAGTAAAATTTCAATTTACATTCAGTCGTTTAAATAACGAATTGATAGACTTCTGGATTAACCTTTCCACGTTGTTACATTGTTTACCTCTATCAATACTTCGTTTCTTAAAAAAAATTAGCTGCTATTACCAATGAAGAACTGAGAGACATAATGGTCTGGGCCAGTAAAATTAACTAGATGGCTTTATCTCTATATATAAAATTTAATTACTATTCGTTAGTCTGGCTAAAACTCAAAAACGGCTAGACCAATATTGATATTTTTTTTGTTTAGAGAAAAAGTAAAAGAAATTGGAAAAATAAAAAAATATTTAGTTTGAGTGCAAGGTACTAATGTCACCGCATAACCATTGTATATACAAACAATACGGGCGAAAATCTTGATATGTATAGTTTTCTAAAATAAATAGAAGAGGGTTTCTTCCTTTTGGGAAAATTGAAATATTATTTTTTACGGAGAATTCAATATCTTAGAAGTAGAAAGTAATACGGCTGTAAATCTTAATATATATAGTCTTCTAACATAAATAGAAGTGGGTTTATCATTTTGAGAAAATTCAGTTTCCGATAGGGGCACCTGGGCAATTTTTCACAAAAAATCTCTGTCATGGGAACCGAAAATAATGCCGATATCAGAATTACGATATTAATTCTTTAAATTAACAGAAAATTGGTGTGAAGTTTTGCCGAATTTCTATAATTGACAGGGGGTTCTATAATTCTGGAAAAGAAAAAATGATGCAGGTGTACCTGGTATTCATTGACTGTGAATTGATAAACTGACTCTTTCCTTGAAATGAATGAAGGCATTATGTTAAGTGACAAAAACTTATGAAATAAAAATAAATTTCAAGAAAAGACAAAAATATTAGAAACCTAGAATATAGCGAAACTGTGTAACTGCCAAACGTTGAAAATGTCAAAAATATCAAATGTCAAAAATCTCAAACGTCAAATATGTATTGCTCTCCATTATAAATACCAAAATAATGTATTTTTAGAGGTCGTTGTAGACATATATGTATGGGATGTGAAAATGACCAAATGAAAAAATGTTCAATTACATCATATACGTCCAATTGTGCGAAGCCCAGTCGGGTGAGCTAGTTCCCTAATAAATTCTATGGTCCCTGTCATGTATCTTCCAATAGTTGTTAGTTTTTACCTTTGTTACTTTTAATTTCTATTACTTATAAGTAACATATGTTAGCTATAAACTGGGCCACTTCCATAGAGTTCATGTCTACATTTAGTGCGCTAGGTATTGGCGCATATTCAAATGGAATCGTAAAACAGGTGAGAAAGGAAACCGAGAGGAATTTTATGCCTCTGTCTAAAGCTACAAGCACTAGCTATACGTTACCTCACTGACGCTAACGCTTGGGGTGTGTGTGGCGTACATAATTTTCTATGGCCTCCTCTCGAATAATCATTTTCTCTTTGCACCCTTGACACCCTTCCTTATTCTGTCTGATATCCAGAATTTGGGTTTGTAATTTTTGATATTTTTGATGTTTTTGATGTTTTTGATATTTTTGATATTTTTGATATATTTGATATTTTTGATATTTTTGATATTTTTGATATTTTTGATTTTTTTGATATTTTTATATTTTTGATATTTTTGATATTTTTGATATTTTTGATATTTTTGATATTTTTGATATTTTTTATATTTTTGATATTTTTGGTATTTTTGATATTTTTGATATTTTTGATATTTTTGATATTTTTGATATTTTTGATATTTTTGATATTTTTGATATTTTTGATATTTTTGATATTTTTGATATTTTTGATATTTCTAATATTTTTGATATTTTTGATATTTTTGATATTTTTGATATTTTTGATATTTTTGATATTTTTGATATTTTTGATATTTTTGATATTTTTGATATTTTTGATATTTCTGACATTTTTGAAAAAATGTCTCTTTGCTGTCGAAGTATTTTGCCCCTAAAATTTGGCATTATTACTACGTTGTTTGCTAGGGTTCAGAGAAGTTGTACATAAAATTACAAGGAGTTTTTTTACATCCATTTTAAGTGCAAGTTTTCTAGATGGCGTTTACAAAGTGCATTAGTGGGGACATGTAGATAGAGATCATTTAATCCACAACTCAATGACACCTTTATTCCACATTCTAGTCAATATTTGATTAAGTGCGTTTTTAGTTACTAGCACTTAGTCTGTTATGAATAATGTGAGGCAGCACACCGCTTCCTAATATGCTGTCGGAGGTGTTTATGGTGTTTTTAATGTCCATTTTCATAAAGGATTGGTAACTTTTCAAAAAAATACAGTAATATGCAAAGAGCTCACAACATGTCACACAGTATAGTCTTTCAAGACACAAGAGTACTGGCAACTATAGAACGCCAAAACAAACACATTTGTTATCGCTTTCGTGGAAATGGGACCAGCCACCTTACAGTCACAACACCAAAAAACAATAAGGCAACACACTGCTTACGAGGCCAATTCGGCTCCATAGTTTTGCTTAAAAAACTTTCGGAATCAGACGTTATTTTTATATTCATTAAGTACTTCTTCAAGACTTTCGCCTGAGTCATTTCATCTAAAGTTAAAAGTCAATGTTCCACGGTATCTTGTTTACCCATGGAACGATAGGTCAAACACACCAGCTAAACAGGAGCTCTAAAGAATGACTGAATTCGAAAATATTATATTACTAAATCCCCTATTAAGAATACCACCTCTAGAGGGATGCCTTATTCTATTTAAGACTGTAACCTAATGCAATAGGATTAAATTTGTTTCTGGCGCATTCACCAAATGTCACAAATCATATATTATTGATCCTCATTACAAGTTTTCATTTTATTTTGTTTACATTATTGACAACCAACAGAAAATTTACAGGATATAAACTGATATGCACATTTTAAGCATAGTTTGAATGATAAAGAGATATTTATTTTATGTTGTTTATGAATATATAGCAAGAATCCTAGACATTTACGATGTATATATATAGCCGGTTTATTAAGCAGAACTGTTGTGAACACTAACAAAATAAAATAAAAATAACAAATTCCTTCGCAAAAACCCAGTGAGTGCACAACAAAAAAATCCTTTTTCCACAAACCGCGTAATAGATACACGCTAAAATGTACTCCGGCTATTCAATAAGGTATAAGTATAAATAAAAATTGAAAACATTTGCTAGTCACATATGGGATGGATCGGGTGTCGGCGGTGTGGATTCGGTGAAGTGGTCCGAAGGGGATCCGCAAAGCCAACTTGTCATTGTCACAAATAACGCGGACGCCAGTCTATAACATGCCAGAAACATTCGCATTCACGTATTCGCAGTTCTCGCACTCAACTCTTTTCGGAACGTTAAATCCAGTTTGTTTATACGTATCTGGGTGGATTCGTTTGTAAATGTAAGAGTAAATCGATGTGGAGAGTGTGGAGAATTATTTTCAAAAAGGGAATTTTGTAAAGGACGTGTTAATGGGTTTCTATTCATTTAGAAATTAATACCAGGCCAGTAAGTAAGGGAAGGCTCGGTGGAAATTTGCAACTAACATTGAAGTAATTACCTGAAAGAATCTTCAGTTTTGGTTTATCCTGCAGCAACAACATTTAAGTAAGAGTTTGGTGATGAGAACTCTTGCCTATCTAGGGATGTGTCACTATTAGCTTTTCTGTTATTTAAGAAGTGTTATTTACTCAAAAACACTATCATTATTGTTGCTGAGAATAAGAGATACGCGTAACTGTTGTTCCCTGTAAACACAGTGATTTTGATAGCGTAATGAACTATTCAACAACAACCTAATAAGAAATACCAGAAGCTCAGCGCAAACCGAAAAGGTCTACAAAACACCTGATGGAAACCCTTTCATTGCATATTCTGCGTGGGCCATCGATACATATTTAACAGGTTGCCTTCTAGGGGAGGTTATCCGCTCATGGATTTCTCTACAGTTCTTCATCAACGAGATAATTATCGGTGTTGCGTCAATGCAACTTTGTTTATTGTTAATTTTTAAAGTTAACTGCATTAATTAATTAAGTTAATTGATTTTTAAACTTTTGCACCTTATTCGAAAACTTTCCGTGGCGCGAATGATAGTTTACGTTTCGAATCTTTTTTGCGTTGAAATAACACAGAACAGTGACTTGGCTTATAACTGCCGATCCGTTTGCACGTATTATCTTTTTTTTTGGGTTCCGTTTGAGATGGAGACTTTTATTGGTTCTTGTATTACGAGTTCGCGAAGCACTTAATTCCGGTCGTAATAATTCACCGCTTTTTGGTATCTCCCACGGGAAAGCTGTAATAGTTTCTTTCGTGTTTATGAAAGTGCTTTGTTGTTTGTTCAATCGAGAAACATTTTTCGTCGCCATCCTGGTATGTAACGTGTACCTTCTAGATTTAGTATAAGGACATTACTAAGTCCTATAACAACTGATGCTGCTATAGAGAGACTAGTCTAAAGACAGATGAACCGAGAAAACACCACCCTCAGGGCTTCGATATAAGATTGGTTAATAATTATTAATTAGTGACTTTTGCGAGACGTTAAATGGTTGTTATCAATTGTTCTGCTAAGGTCATTCGTCTATTACATATTTGCTTTGAATCAGCATTATTACAAAACCGCAAGATCTAAACTCATACACTTATTTTGGTATTATATGTAATGTTCCATCGGGGATATTTCAACCTAGGTTAGGAATGTCTACTATTGCTCCTGTCACTCCATTTTATGGCCAATTTCCCCCAACTCCCTTTTCTTTACGGGTTCGGACTTTACGTAAAGGTGGTGCTATACCGAATATTGCAGTTCCAGATTCGTTTTTTTTACGCGGAGCTATTCAGAACTTGGGAGTTTAAGAAAACCCCAAAGGGTCTGAAGTAATCTTATTTATATGTCATTAGTCTCTTGAAAATTATTTAGGAATCCATTGGACCCAAAACGTCGAATTTCTCCTATACAACTTCTGAAGTTCTAATACTTGCCTCGAATTTATTTCCTTCCTAACTATGATCTGTATGTTTGTTAGGCCGATTACTCTTCATCTCCTATTCCACCTCTTCAGTATGTTAAACACTTTAGTGGATTAATTTATACCGTATAAAGAGAACCTTAGTTGTACTTTCAGTCCCGAATAGGTTTTGACTCGGTGGTGATGGCGATATTATCAGAAATTGGCTATATTATAAGTACCTACAAAAGTATGGGTTTGACAAAGGATACAGCCACTCCTGCGTCGAATATGATGTGAGTGTACGTCTCTTTGACGGTACGTTGTGTGACTGAACTGTAGCAATTATCATACAGTCCTCATCTGTAAATTATCCTAAGGGCTGAGGGATGGTCAATAGTAACATGTGGCAGCATAACTCTGAATTTAATTGACCTGTGCGTTTACCACGGAAATATTCGGCTCCGGTCTCGCTCCTCTTAGTGGGTGGATAACCAGGTATCGTAATACGGCAGCAACTTCTTAGTCCCCATTGTTGAACGCAACTTTCAACCATTCTCTAGACATGTTCATAATGACATCTGTTTTCAAGCCACAGGAAACAGTTTTGTTGCAGTTTATTAAGCAATTGAGTCACAGACTAAATTTTGGTGTCTCTAATGTCCTGAATAAAAACGTTGGTTGGAAAGTATTCAGCAAATCATGCAGGTGCTTTTAAGTAAAGTAAGTATTCCTAAGTTTTCTATTAGTTTACTGCATTAAGTTCTGCTTAAAAATTGGTTGCTGTACGTTTTATTGCAAATCAAAATCTTCGTGTTCTTCTACTGTGTATTCTAGAGTAGAATCTTGAAGTAAATTCATAATTGGAATTACATCATCATCACGTCAAGTATAATTAATTTATTCTGCAGATTTTTTAGCAATTGGGAACTCACTCTTATTTGATTTTATTAAGAAGAAGACGAATTACCTTTATATTCATTTAAAGGAAGGAATCGATGTATCAATTCTCAATCAGTTCGCGGAAAATGGTTAGTAAACATGTTTTTATGTTTGCAGATAAAAGTAGATATATATATATATATATATATATATATATATATATATCAATTTGCATCTATGTAACATTTTGTGCCCCGATTTTTTGAAAAGTAACTAAAATCTATTAAAGACGTCTATATTCAGAATCGTGACACACCTCGGTGTCGCACAGGTGCAACGTAGTTACCAATGGAAAATTTTGTTCTGAACGTCATTTTCGTAGGTCTAAAAATGAAACAATATGAACTGACTGTAGAATTGCTAATATCTACTTTCATGCGAATTATTCGACATATTCAAAACTGATATTGATATCAAAAAATCCAATAACAATATCGATGTGACTTTTGCGTAATTAACATTGAAATCTCCACTTCACATCATTGCCTATGTATAAAAATTACTATATTTTATGACTATAGATAATGTCTCATCTTGTGTCACATATGTACGCACGCGTATAATGTTAAATAACAAGGAAATGTTTCGTGCTTATGTCGATACTACTGCGACTAATGCGTCATGCTCTTTCCATCTACCGGTCGCTGAGCGAGTATAGCAGCCACGCGTTGATTTAACAATTTTCATCATATTTAAACAAATTAACACAAAATAATATTAAACTGTATCTAATGATGTAAGTAACATTGATATATTAAATATTTACAAAAATACAAACAAACACTACAAACGTGTGCAGTCGGTCCCCTTCTTATAAATAATTTTCTGCTTATTGGAGAATAATTGAATTTTTGGAAATCTATATATAAATTAGCATCGATTTTCTTTGTTTGTTTGTTTGGTAGCTACTGTTGACCTTCAGTGCAGAATGCTAAAATTAATTTATAATATCGGTTCATTCTTTAAGTAAAATAAAATAATCCTAATTTACGTCCACACTGTCAATGCCCAACACAGCTGCCAGATTCCTTGGAGAGAAAATCGTAAGATGTATGGACTCGAATGAGAAAAATAAACTAAAATAAACGAAACACACACAGGTATTGATCGCTTCCGAACAAAAATTATATTATATGATAATGACCATTTATATTAAGTTTGAAACTTTCATTTCTTTCTAAGTATGGTTTGTCGACTAAAATTAGACTTGTGTATTGTATGATAATTGGTCAATGTATTTCCGATAATATTTTATGATTTTAACATTATACTTTTGTTTTATATTTTATCTATTTTAAAAGCTAATAGTTTCATATATTTTATTAACTAAAATTACAAAGCCCATGATATGAATCAAATAGGGGAAATTCATATAAATGGATAGATCTGACAACTTCGCAATAATTCTAAGGTTCACGGCCATCGTCGTTGTAGCCAATTGGATTTCAATTTGACATTTCATAACATTATTAGCCGTTAGGTTAAGGTACCTTTTTAATTTAATGTGAAAATTATCAATGTATTTTTTGAAAAGTTAATTTTTAATACACATACAAAAATTGTCAACAAATAACGGTAGGATTTAACATAAACTACCCGTAGGAGCATTGTATTTCTTTATATCTTTGATATTATCACTGTGTGTGTTTAATTTAAATCAATGAAATTATATGGCACTTATATATTGTAATTATTTATACTGAATCTTCGTGGTTACTTATTAGTTGGTTTCTTGCATTTTCTTCTTAGAAATTGAAATTATAATTGTAAAATATCTGAATAACCGCAAAGCATTTTTGAAAAACTAAAGTTTAAAGATTTTGTATTTAAAATTAATTTAGTATTTGATATACTGTTAACATTTTTGAAGGTGTTTGAAATTTTCCCATGTGATAATTATTAATGCATGTTTAAATAAACTAGCGGTCGCCCAGTGGTCGAAATTCGGCCCTAATTCATTAAAATTATGAGTTGAACATTATTGACGTTATTTTCTTTGTTGTAGAAGATATAGAGTTGAGACGAAATTAGAAAAGTAGGCCAGGCCCTTGCTATCCCTAATCATCCTATCCTAATCATTTGGATTACATTTATAGAAATAATACACGAAATATATTTTTTTATTTATGTATATAATTGTAGGATTATTTTTACATAAATATGTCTATGCAACATGTTCCATCTTATTATCGGAGGATTTTTTTTCTGTAACCTAAAAGTTTCCGTTTCCGATTTTAAAAATGGCGATGACAAACAATCCAATGAAAACTCTAATATTTTATGACATTCCGTTATTCGCTGATTGTTGATTTGTTGCACAACACCTTCGGAATATTGTGAAAATTATAATATATTAATGACAGAATTATAATCACAACAAAAAATTACAAATATTATTTTCTACGAAAGTTAGTACTACTTTTCCGAAAAATCAATACTGATCTATAATTTACAACACTAAATATTTTCCTATTGAACTATAGGCAACTCCAAAGATAGTAAAAAATGGTTATCACTTTGTCTGAAAGAGCGTTACCCAGCCACTGCCCAGTTTATCATTTGAAAACAAACCTAGCATATATTTTTACTCAGCGGTTTCTGCCTTTTGGATTTTAAATTTCTTGAACATTTAGGCTGTAAATTTTAAAGCCACCAGTGTACGATTTCATAGGTGATATATATGTAAAGAAAATATATTTTAGTCTAGAATAAATAATAACTCAACATAATATATTCAAACAAATCTTTAAAATGTTTTTAACAGTCAGAACTTTGCAGCAATGGGACCATGTAAATGTAAAATTAATTAACTATAAGATACCCACATTGTCAGAAAAAAATAATTTTCAGTATGATTTGCAATATAAAAAATTTATTTACCAATATTAATTAATTGTAGTTAAATATACCTATTTTTTGAGAATTTTTTTCTGTGAATTGAAATTGAAACCTTACAAATACTTTGCAATATTATATTACTGAATTGAAAATTTTCAACCTAATCGCTACAGAAGTAATGAATTGTAAAAATTTAAATCAAATTTTCACCAGATGGCCTATTTATCGTAAATTTGTTCATAATTTTACAATTTTCTGTAATCTTAATTAAACTTATATGAAAGTTACCCGACAAAAATAAAAGGACTCTAAATTAAAAGTATAAGATTAAAATAAAGAAGATATCACAAATAAATTGATAATGTGCAAGATAATTCTGATTTTAGTTGACAAACCATATTTAAAATGCAATGAAAGTTGCAAACGGCAAACTTGGCGAGCGCCCAATAGTAGTATAGCAAGCGGGAAACTGGATCAGTTTGGTAACCTGTCCATCCGGTTCTCTGAATGGTGTAAGAGAGTCATTGTAGAGCCTCTGGTAATAATCACAAGAAGTAGCAACCCCTATGGGAGTCATCCCCTATTTTACTACCCCTTATTTTACCCAACCCTATCGTATATGCGGTACTAGCACCAGGTATCAGTAGTCAGTAATATTTGTGTGATAATATTAATATGAAAAAAAAGTGTGTTTGGTTGAGAATCGAACCTGGGATTTCCGATTCGAAATCACACTCCATAAGCACTAGGCTGTTGCCTGTATTGTTTAAATGGTATATCGTTGGTGTATAACAGCAAGATCAACAATTGTGTAATGTCGATTAGGTTTTAGAATAAGATATTTTGTGTGTGTGTGTGTGTGTTTCAAGAGCCTAGCCTAGCCTAGCCTAGCCTCGACTCTATAATAAAATACAAAATAATTCAATAATCATTTATTTATATTTAAAACAATAATTGACAAAGTTCTCTACATCAGAATATTTCACAAGCCCTTCTTCTATCTTCTCAAATCGTTTACTATTACTTAAACTATATGAAACTGATTTCTTGAGAAAAAGTATTGGTAAAGATACTTCATGACGTTGTAATTGATAGTAGTGGAATTTTCCATCTCGTTCGTCGTGGTAAAACCCATCATAACAATGTTTATTAGATTGTGGTAAAAAATCTGGATCTGTTATAACATATTCAGTTTTCTCTTTTGATAAAATTAAACTGAAAAAATTTGAACATTTTTTGCATTTCGAAGAGGATAATATTACTTCATCTTCAAAGCACCAGGTGAATATTGTTATACAATCACAATTTTGACAATGGATAAGAAGACTGTTCATCTTGAAGTACAGTGAGTTACTGTGTGAATAATAATGCTTTCACACTTTTATACATAAACAAAACATTGAAATTCTTGATGTGCAAGTTCCACAAAGAGGTCTTTAAGCTGATTTATATTGAATTTGTACTGTTCAACCTTTATACTCATAGATTTGTTTTTCATTAAATTTTCCAAACCATATCTTCCACAATGCATTTGTGTGTTAGTCAGTTGGGTTATGGGATAGTAATTTTGATGGTCATGACCGATTACATATCCAATACTTTGATTTTGGTAATTCTTGATTTCGGTTCCAATATTAATATTTTTATTAGAGTAGAAAGCTGTATACCATCTCAATTCAATAGTATTATTACGATTTATTTGATACAAGTAGAATGTTCCATCTTCAATTGGAAACGTATCCCATTCTACCTGAACATAACAGGGTAAGACGTAACTGCTAATAGTAATCAACAAAATAAAACGTAGAAACATATTGTTTGTTTGTTTTAGGACAACTGAACAGAAAGTAAAAAGTGTGAGGTATTTATATGATTTTTACAGCAATATGCGCATGCGCAAGAACAAAAATACATATTTCCCAAAGTGTTTATTCCAATTATATAAAAAGTATACATATTCTAAATTATATAACAAATTATTATATAAATATTTATTACAATGAAATGATTAAAAAAAATAATTTCTAAAATATTTATTCAAATTATATAAAAAGTATGCATTTTCTAAACTACATGTCAAATTATTATATAAATGTTTATTACAATGATATGATTTTAAACAATCTTTCATTTCTTTTAAATTCGGATATCCATCTTCCGTTAAGTCAAATATGTTGTTATTATTGTTTAGTAGTTTTTCCAACCATTTCTTCTCTTCTAATCCTTTTACGTAGACATCAGAAAGTCCAATATTATCTTTAATGTAATCTGTCAAGTTTTCTAAGTTGATGTATGATACATAATCGTTATCATTACTGTTCCAGTCTAATCCATGTTTGTTGTTAGTGAGCCAGTTCATGTGATTTTGGATATTGCTTTTAAAGTTCGATAAATCAAATGGTATTCTTATAAACACATGTTGATAATTTCCAGTGCCCATGTTAAGAATTGTGATTTCCTTACAAATGAAATCACTATCTTTGTATTGAAACCCTTGTACGTCTATTATATACATATTCTAAGTAGATATCAAGTAAATGAATGACTAGAAGATCAATTCATGTTACCTTTATATACGTTGTGTTGGGAGTGGGGGATTTCAAGCTATGTTATTCTTATCTATCCAACTATTATGCTTATCACTGAATCCCAACCATTTGACTAATATCTTATTTTTTGATCTTTTTAATACTTTCTCGACTAAGTACACATCAGTGAATTTTGTATGTTGTAATTGTTCATTGTAAAATGATCCAAGTACGTTTTCATTATGCATATCTTTCAAAAGATATGTAGTAGGATTAGTCAATTGTACTTTTCTCACTATAAAGATCTCAGTTGACCAATTAGGCATGTATTTTTTATCAAAAACCCCTCGAATTTTAGATATTCGTACATGATCTCCAACTTTAAATTTATTCTATTATATGCCGTTTTTAATAGAAATTGTTCATGTTTTTTTGAGACCTCAGCCGGTTTCATTCCTATTGTCCTATGTTTTGTATTGTTGTATTTCTCAACAATTTTCTGAAGAATGTTAATCCATTTATAATGACCTTGTAAATTGAATTGTTTCCACATAATATTTTTTAAGGTTCTATTCACTCTTTCAACGATAGAAGCTTTTTTCTCACTAAATACAGCATAATGATTAACGTTATACTTTTTTGTTAATTTCTTAAAATCCTTGTTAAAAAATTCCTTTCCCATGTCTGTTGCTAAATTGATTGGTTTTTGTTTTTTTTAAAATACCTTCCATGGTTCTAGTTATTTCATAACCTGTTTTATTTTTGACTGGTAATGCCCAAACGAATTTTGAGAAACAATTTATTACGACTAGTATATATTTATATCCAGAATTTTCATTGGCATACTGAATCATTTCCACTAGATCTGCTTGAAATAGATCATTAAGAGATTTGATGATTACATGTCGCCTTTTAAAGTTTATTCGTGCTGGTCTGTGAATTTCTTCAACCACTTGTCGTTTTACATCTGTAGCGAAATTGGTGGTCATTATTGAATAATTTGAGCTTCTCTTAATTCTTCAATAATGGAGTTTATCTCATTAGTTACTGAACTATTACCGGCTTGCTGTGAAGCTATAAGTAAACGTAACCGATCCACAAGTTCATTTGGGTCATTCCAATGTATGTAATCAATTTTATTGTTATTTACTTCCATCAATAATCCTCCCAATTTTGTAGGTGTTTTAGATAAAGATGATAATATTTCTCTATATTTTTGCATTTTACTTCCAGCCACTTGTTTATTGGCTTTATAATAACGACGATTAGCATTTGTCATTAGAACGATTTTCTTATAATTCTGTTCATCTTCTACTGTAAAATCTTGAGGATTTTTCATAAATAATAATTCATACAACCCTTTAGTTCCTTTGAAACGTTTACCTTTAACAATAATATCTGGTCCATTTATGTTAAGTTGACTGTCACCAATCATCAATTTTTCTGTTTCAGTTAATCTAACACCATATTTATGATCGAGTTCTTTCTTTTTTTCCTCATCATACATATTATGAATGTATTTCCGAGGCAGTACATCATATTGTTCCAAATAATCTCTGTAAGATTTTTCAGCTATGTCTTCTAAGCGTGATTTGTTTTGATCATCAGATATATCTTCTAGAATTGATTGTTTAAAGTTACTAGGTTCTTCATCTTCTTCTTTTATACTAAACAATGGTAGAAATCTTGATAATTTTTGTGATACGTTATGAGGTATTTTAGGTGTTTCATAATAAAATATATCATCCTCATCATCATCACCATAATCGTATTCCTCAATTTGTGTGCTATTTTTTAGCGGTGTAAACTTGTCTCTCTTTTTCTTAAGACTTTGCTTCATATATTCATAGTTTGATAATGACTGGTTGTCATCATTATCATTTGTCGGAATCTTTAATTTACTTTCAATGTTTTTTAGGTGCTTTGTTATGGGTTGAAACAAATTCTCCTGTGCAATTTCACCATATTTCAGAAAGTTTAATTTGTTCTTTATATTTTTTCTTTTAATAATTAGACTTCTTTTAAGTTCAGCATCACTTCTTTTCATTTTGAAAGACTGTAATGAACTGTTTTGAAAGAGGAGAGTAACAGGTTTTGTAAAGCTGTTCGAACAGTCAACTGCTTTTACCTGTAGCTGTTCGAACAGCTTATCAGATCACTCCCATGGTAATTAAATGATGGGAAGGTACCTGTTCGAACAGCTATGTGGTTTTACAGGTAGCTGTTCGATCAGCGAACGGTAAATCAATGGATCCTATTCAATATGTTGGTTGAAATTAAACTCAAAGTAAATTTTATTTAATTAAGAATTTATTTAAATGTATATATAATGATCTAATCCCTTCCTGTAGCGACCTCCCTCGTTCATTGCACAATCCTTGAAAATTGATAAGAATCCGTATGGAGTTTTCCAACAAATACCACAAATATATTTAAACACATCAAATGACATGTCTGTTCCAACGTGTTCATTATAAACATGTTTTAAATTGAGATCATCCTGTTTGAATAAAATCAAACTATTTGCATTGTCTTTTATCAAGTGTTTGGGGATTTTGGCATAACTCTGCGTGAGATAGAATGAATCAATATTATAGTGTCTTCCCATACTAAAATATTCTCGAATAACATCTTGGTTAGCACACGCTACATCATCAAATATCATCAGAGAATTAGGTTTGGCTTTGGAAGGATGTAAAATATTTTCAGAGGCACTGAATGCATAATAACCGATTCCCTGTATTGGTTTCAGTAATTTAGCTAAATACATATACTTTGGTTGTTCCAATGAATGTGAATACACATAAATATTTTCAAATTTTAATCCATTCTCATGTTCGATTAGACTGATTAGCACATTCGTCTTTCCACAGTTCGATGTACCGACTATAATACAACGTATTGTTGGAGGAAATAGAAGACCATGTTTATGGTTCTTAATTTCCTCAAAATCATTATTTTCAACAGTTAGTGATATGGTGGGATGTTTGATTATTTTCATGGTTCTGATATAACTAACATAAAATTAAATATAAAAGGTATTTATAATTAGTATTCAATAGATAGTGCATTAATAAACATGTATTATTATATCGGTCAAGGGTTATTGAACAAAGCTATCAATAACTTACCATTTGAGATGCATTTACCTGGTTACCGTTTTTGTGGTAAATATTTTTATAAAAAAATAATCATTAAAATTTAGGTAAATATTTTTTTAGGACCAGGTACACGTCTCGAGGAACGATTACAAAAAGGTGATGTAGGTATTAATGGCTTAGATGAGGCGTGTAAAGAACATGACATATTTTATAATGAAAATAAGGATATAACTAAACGACACCAAGCAGATAACATATTAATTAATAAAGCTTATAAAAGAACATTTGCCAAAGATTCATCATTCAGTGAGAAACTAGCATCGTTAGCAGTTGCAAATTTGATGAAAGCAAAAGTAAAATTTGGTATGGGTCTCTATTATGAAAGACAACAACAAAACTTTGTTAAATGTTTAGAAAAGATTAAAAATAACCTTTTAAGTTCCTTAAAAACTATTGATGAATATACAAGGGTTGATAAGAAAGGAAATAAACCCAAAAAAGTTACACCTAGAAGAAGAAAAACCAAAAAAGATAATGTAATTGATGATGTTGATAATAATCTAAAAATGGATTTTGTGAGTGAAAATGCTATTGTTCCAAATAATAGAAAACGAAAAAGAAATACCTTCGATGTTGTTGTTAATGATAATGGTAATGTGAGTTTTCGTCCAAAAGTAAAAGCACATCGAAAAAATATGGTTGACTTAAATGAACCTATAAAGTATTCATTATTAAACAATAGAAAAAGAAAATCAGAAGAAGAAAAAGAAGACGATACTGAGAATATAAAAAAAATTAAACTCATGTAAGTTTTAGGTATGTGTAGAGAGAGAGATTGTTTTTACCATAGATACTATCGATGTTGAAGAGCTACTAAAAGATCAAGTTTACTCTGTACAATTTAACAACAAAATTGCACATAAAGAAGTGTACATTTCATTACAACAATTAGTTCTATTAAGTACATCAATCTGTTAAGATGGTTGCTGCTAAGAAAAAAAGAAGTTCATTAAAAAAAGAAAAATGTAAATGTATTGGATTCATGAAAGCAACTGGACAAGTGAAAAAAGAATTGGTGAAACGTAAACCGAAAACATTGAACGATGCTATTCACATTGCATTGAAATCTGTGAAAAATTTGAAAAAGAAATTGAAACCGACACGTGTAATTAAATTACCAAAAACTGGAGGTATACTACCGCTAATCCCGATTTTTGCTGGATTGTCTGCACTAGGTGCCCTTACAGGGGGTGCGGCAGGGGTAGCGAAAGCTATAAGTGATGCTCGAGCTGCAAAACAACAATTAAACGAATCCCAACGACACAATAAAACAATGGAAGCTATTGCTATGGGTGGTAAAGGTCTCTACATGAAACCCTATAAAACTGGCTTGGGACTTTTTTTACACCCAATAGCCTCGTTAATAAAACGATACAAGAGATAAAAAATCTACAACGACCTTTAACCGATATCGATATTAAAAAATATGTTAGACTTTTGAAAATTCCAAATTTTAGAAATGTTTACATGAGAGATAATCTCCCAAGAAGAATTGGTAAAAGAAACGAGTGTGGTATAATCAATTTGGATAGCACTAATGGTCCTGGTACGCATTGGACTGCATACAAGAAAAAAGGAAATAAAATTATCTATTTTGATTCCTTTGGAAATTTACCTCCACCATGGGAAGCAATAAAATATTTCAAATCTAGTGGTTGTGTTAAAATTTTCTATAATCATGACGTATTTCAAAGTAAATTTAGTTTTAACTGTGGTCATTTATGTTTGTTGTTTTTGTTCTATAATAAATAAATTGTGTTACTCTGGATATTTTTTCTCATTTTAATATCAACCTTCAAAACGTTAGTACAAATGGCTAATTATATCTTTCAGTTAGAAGGTAGAACTTCACTGTTGTATACAAAATTACCAAATCCAATTAGACTAGTTGACAATGTTACTTATTTATTGGGTTTAGTAGACATTATTACATACAACACAATATCCAATGTGAATGCAACAAACAACAAGTTTTCTATTGACAAGTATGATTTTGAGATCCCTGAAGGTACATATGAAATACAAGATATTGAAAAGTTTTTAAAATCACAAATAAATGCTAAGGAAATTAATATTAAAGAGAAAATTTCAATACAGCAACAACAACAAAAACAACTTCAGAAAAAACAGAAGGAAATCGTACAAGATAACAACAATGATAGTACTCATCTTACAATACATGCAAATAAAAATACATAAAATACATGAAAAAGAAAATTCTATCGGATCATTACTAGGATTTACTACAAAGCGTAAACTGGAAGCTAATAAAAGACATATATCTGATGTAAGTATCGATATATCACCAGTAAACTCTATATCAATAGAATGTAATCTAGTTACAAATTCCTACCGTAATAATATGCCAGGTCACATATTGTATACGTTTGCACCGAACGTACCACCTGGTTATAAGATAATTGAAAAACCCTCAGAAGTCACCTACCTACCTATCAATACAAATTATATCGATGAAATCTATATTAAAATAGTTGATCAAGATGGAAATTTTGTTAGTTTCAATGGTGAACGCATAACAATAAGATTGTACTTGAAAACAGTTATATAATGGTATTCGTGTACAATTCTCTCCTACCACAAGAACCAATAAAAAGCCCTAAGAAATTGATTCAAGACAACAGTTTAAAAAAGAAGTTCAAAGGGTTAACACCTGAAAATATACAATTCCTAACCTCACTAGGGTTCAAATTGCTACACAAAAATAGGTAAGAAGAAGACTAGAAAAACAATAAAGGATTTTTGGTTAAGAGTTCGCTTAAATTTCCAAAGCAGTCTGTACAAACTCTTTTGGATAAAGTGTAACTGTGGTTATTCATCAACATCATCATGAGTTTTTAACATTTTAAACATTGGTAAAAAAGTTTATGAAGACAGTTCGATTATTAGTTCTGAAGCACACACCCATGGACCTTATGCGAATACAACACTTCATAAATCAGATGAAATAAGATTACCCATACAGACACAAGACATATACACTCTACCATCACAGAGTTATTTGTATATCGAAGGAAAAATGACGAATACCTTAAATGAAAATACTACAACACTTCCATTTATCAATAATGCTATTGCATTTTTATTCGATGAAATCAGATATGAAATAGGAGGTACTGTAATTGATCGAGTTAGAAATCCAGGTATTACAACTACAATGAAAACTTTTATATCATATACACAAGGTGAACTTCGTCGATTCTCTCATGCTGGATGGCAACACCAACAAAATCCTAATATAACTGATGCAGAAGGTAATTTTAACGTTTGTATTCCACTAAGATTGTTAATGGGATTTTGTGAGGATTACAAGTCAATAGTAGTTAATATCAAACAAGAAGTAATATTGATTAGAAGCCCAACCGAAAATAATGCAGTTATAACGACTAAAAATGGTGAAGCACCAAAAATTATCCTAAACAAATTAATTTGGAAAATTCCACACGTACGTAAGTATCTGATATAGAAAAATTACGATTATTAAAGTACATTGAAAATGGAAAAGACCTTCAAGTAGCATTCAGGAGCTGGGAATTACACGAATATCCAGTCCTTCCACAAACAATGAATCACACATGGACCATAAAAACAGCTAGTCAAATGGAGAAACCTCGATTTGTAATTGTAGGCTTTCAAACAAATAAAAGAAATAATATTACTGTGGACAATTCCAAATTTGATCATTGTAATCTAACTAATATTAAATTATATTTGAATTCTGATGTATATCCCTATGACAATTTGAATCTTAATTTTAATAAAAATCAGTGGGCTATCCTCTATGAGATGTTTGTTAAATTCCAACAAAACTATTATTATAAGGATATTGCTGAACCTTGTCTAAGTCCACAAGAATTTTTATCATTGGCACCAATTGTTGTTATAGATTGTAGTCATCAAAATGAGTCACTAAAAGGTGGTAGTGTAGATATTCGATTGGATTTTGAAACTAACAAAAACATTCCAAACAACACTACTTGTTATGCATTAATAATTCATGATAGATTAGTGAAATATAACCCCTTGTCTAATATTGTAAGAATTTTATAATTGTTAAATAGATTAATGAAATATAACCCATTATCTAATATTGTAAGTATATATAAAATTAAATAATAAATTATTTATATTGAATATGAGTTTCTATCAACCCTTTTATGAAATGAAAAACCAGTGTTCATTTAAAAAAATTTATTCTTTTATTTTTTGAGTAAACAAATCCTCAAAATTCATTATATCATCCTGTGATGCTGATCCTGGTGTTGATTTGGATGCTTCTACAGGCGTCTCCTCCCCATCATCATTATCATCTTCCACTTCTATAGGAAGATTAGGAGAATCTTCAAGGTAATAATGTTTCCGCCTTTTGATACTAGGTCCGGGTGTTGAGGATACTTCTAGCCGTCTCGTTCGGTCTATATCTTCTAATTGCTCATCCAGTAAATTAAATTTATATTTTTTTACCACATTTTCCAGAACCTTAAAATCTTCCTCCTTATCGATTTTAGCCCGCATATATTTTACAGGGAGGTTGCCGAACTTTCTTTTTAAGGTGATCGTTCTCGGAGAATAGGATAACGATATAAATATCTTATCCCCACGTATCGCCATATCTCTGACCCCATATCTAGAAAAGTTATAAATGTAATTAGGAATATTGTCTCCACTATTGAACTATTGTTGAAAAGAATTGAAACTGTTTTAAAAATAAAAAAGATATTTCCTAAGTTATAAACAAATATTAAATGTATTAACAAACATTCAATTGTAGATATTTTTAAATTCTTTTAACTTATTGTCTTGAGTGTGTGACGACAGCAAACACTATAAATATTAGATTTTTGTGATTATAGGTACAGTCTTATTCAATTCGCTATGAATAAAAGGTGTGGAATATGTTTGGAGGAGATAACTAACAATTTTGGACTATTACCAAATTGTAACCATTGTTTCTGCTTTCCATGCGTAAAAAGATGGCATCAAAATAAAGACTTCGAATTGAATATTCGCAGAGGCTGTCCAGAATGCCGTATTGTGTCCCCTTATGTCTATCAATCTGAGGTTTATTATCATAAAGCGGAAAAAGATCGTTATATAGTTGAGAAAAACGAAAAAATGAAGAAAATACGATGTAGGTATTTCCGAAAAAGCAAACCCAAATGTCCTTTTGGAAATACTTGCTTGTTTAGCCATCGATTACCAAATGGAGTTGAAATAGATATAGGACCACCCCAAATGAAACGTGCAGGTATGGGCGGTCGTACTGATTTCATAGAGGTTCAGTTCGCCCGTGGAGGAGGTAGAACTCAACGTCCAGCAATAGGAGGGTTTCCAGATACGATTAGTTTACTCGTGGTAGAACCAGGAATTTTTTACGTCTTGAGGGATGAATAAAAATCTGTATTTATTTAAAAATTCAAACCAATAAAATCATAAATAATCATGCATTTAAAAATTCTTGATAATAAATTCTCAAATCATGAATCTGTATTTATTGTAATACCACTACCTTTACCATATAAACATTTTGAGTATTTATTCTAAAAATATTTTTTAATACCACTCAAGACAATAAAAAATAATAATAAAAACATAACAACAAAGGAATAGTACTTACTGAAATAATTGTTTCATTACCACCAGAGCTACCTTTGGTGGAAAGTTGAGCTTGTCTTCAGTGAAGACTACAATCGTACATGGAGTAGTTGCCATTGTTCTCGTATTTTCAAACTGTTGTTAATACTTAGAAAATCGTAACTTAAATATAGAATCGAAAAAAAAATCACACACGTTATAGTATAATCGATTACACATTTGAAATATTCTACAAGAAAAACATTCTATTAATATTTATTTAATCTTAGGATTATTAATGTAAAACATGTTTACTTGACACTGAGGCCATTAACGAAAAACATCAAGCGAAAATATTTTTTGACCCTAGGGTCATTGACGTAAGAGAACATACGATATATGTTTATTTGATCCTGGAGTCATTGACGTAAAATGTCATCCGATATTTAATAATTAAGTAGTTTCTTCATAACACAAATATTACGAGGTGACGTGAACAATTTTTTTTTAATTCACTTTAAATATTCACGATTCCATCGTTAGCGTTTCAGTTGTTCAAATGCAAGCTAACTCAATGAATTCCAAGAAAGTTATTGATGGTTTATCTGACGACTTTGTTAAGAAGATAGAAGAGGTGAGTAGATTAATTAGAACACAAAACGATTTAAAACTGTATATTAAATACTTAAGAAAAAATATTTTATTGTTAAGTAACTGTATAAAACATAAGTATAAATGTGTTGGAAATTTTTCAAAGATAGAGTCAAATTTAGCAATTCTTAAGGGCTATCTTCAAAATTTAATTGTTAAATTGAATAAAAAAACAAAAAAATCAAAAGAACTTGTTTGGGAAAATTGTGAGTCATGTTTCAATGGGAGAATCAAGACAGGTATCATAGTCAATTTGAAAATAAAAGATCCAAAAATTTTTTTACAAAAATCATTTAGAATTTTTTCATATCAAATTAAGAAACAACTGAAATCTTGCATACTCAAAACAAATGTTATTTTCTATGCGTTGTTCATTAAACCTCAGAACGGAGAAAGATCTATCAAACATTTCACTTCTAAATGTAACATTATCGATAACAATACAAATATAACTACTAAATGTAACATTATTGATAACAATACAAATATAAAGGAATGGTACAAGATCAATGTTTTGGATGATTTATTGGTAAAATTAGAGGAATTTCAAGAGCGTGACTCTGGGTGGGCATTATTAGAAGTTCTACATTTAAAAATAAATATAAATAGTTATTGTCCTATCAACGTTGGTAAGTCTACTTATATTGATTTACCAAGATGGATAAAAAATACGAAAAGTGTTATCAATGTACAAAACACAGACTATCATTGTTTTCTATGGTCAGTAGTATGCGCTATATATCCAGCTAAAGACAATGTTTTAAGAACGTCATCATATCCTCACTTTAGTAGAGTTTTGAAATATGATAATATTAGTTTTCCTATAAAATTGAAAGATATTCCTAAATTTGAAGCTATGAATAAATTATCAATAAATGTGTTTACTGTTATGCAAGATAAGACAAATGAAGTTGCACCATTACTACTTAGTAAAACTAACTTCACACCCAGAATTAATTTACTAATGGTTTCGTGTGATTATGAAATGTATCACTTTACATATATAAAAGATTTATCACGTTTAGTTAGTAAACAAGTGGGTAATAAGAAAAATAAAAAATGGATTTGTGAAAGATGTTTAAATTTTTTTTCAAGTGAAATGTATCTATTACGACATTTAGAAGATTGTAAAAAATTAAATACAACTCGAATAGTTATGCCTAACGAAACGAATAAAATAATGAAATTTAAGAACTTTAAAAATAAATTGTATGTTCCTTTTGTAATTTATGCTGACATTGAAAGTATACTCAGTAATTATGTTGATGTTGATAATGAGACACAAACAGAAAAATGTCAGAAGCATGAAGCTTTCAGTATTGGATATTATTTAAAATCATGTTATGAAAATAAATTGTTATCTAAATTTAGAATATATACTGGTTCTGATTGTCAAGATTGGTTTGTTCATGAATTATATCAAATTGCTAAACAAGTTCATGAAATCTACCAACTGTCGGAACCTTTAAATTTAACAATTGATGAACAACAACATTTTAATACATCTTCAATTTGTAGTATTTGTGAAAAAACATTTATCGAAAATGAGGTCAAGGTTAGGGATCACTGTCACCTTTCTGGAGAATATAGAGGTCCAGCACACGTATCATGCAATTTATCATACAGAAATTCTCATAGTATACCAGTCATATTTCATAATCTATCAGGATATGATTCTCATTTCATAATTAAAACATTAAGCACAAAAATAAAAGGAAATCTCAATCTACTACCTTTGAATAAAGAACGTTACATTTCATTTACAAAATATATTGAGGGAACTAATATTAATTTTAGATTTTTAGATTCGTTTAGATTTATGTCGAGCAGTTTGGATCAATTATCATCCTATTTAAACAACAATCAAAAAGAAACAACTAGAAAATATTTCACTGATGATGAAAAATTTCAGTTAGTTACAAAAAAGGGAATTTTTCCATATGAGTATCTTGATTCATGGGTAAAACTACATGATAAAAGTTTACCGTCTAAACAAAATTTTTATAGTTCAATCAAAAATGAAGAGATATCTGATGAGGATTAAGAACATGCATGTAAAGTTTGGCATTTATTCAAAATAGAAAATCTACAGCAATATGCTGAACTCTATTTAAAAACAGATGTATTACTACTTGTTGATGTATTTGAAAATTTTCGAGACATGTGCTTGAAAACGTACCAATTAGATGCCCTTCACTATTACACAACACCTGGTCTGGCTTTTGATGCTATGTTGAAAGTTACCGGTATTGAATTAGAACTACTAACTGATAGTGATATGGCTTTATTCATTGAAAAAGGTATCAGGGGAGGTATTTCACAAGCTTCAAATAGATATGCTGAAGCAAACAACAAATATATGGGTAGTAAATATAACTCAGATCTACCTACAACATTTTTAATGTATTTTGATATTAATAATTTATATGGAGCCGCAATGTCACTACCTTTACCATATGGACATTTTGAGTGGGTTCCAACTGAACATATTTATTCTGAAAATATTTTTAATACCACTCAAGACGATGAATATGGATACATCTTGGAGGTAGACTTACATTATCCTCAACATTTGTATGAACTACACAAGGATTTACCATTATGTCCAGAACATTTAGTACCACCTACATCCTACTCAGACAAACCAAAATTATTAACTACACTTTATGATAAACACAAGTATGTAATACATTATAAATTATTAAAACAAGCTCAAGAATTAGGACTTATTGTTAGGAAAATTCATCGATGTTTAAAATTTAAACAATCAGCATGGTTGAAAAAGTATATCGACTTGAATACACAACTCAGAAAGAACAGTAAGAATGAGTTCGAAAAGAACTTCTACAAATTAATGAATAACGCTCCATATGGTAAAACAATTGAAAACGTAAAAAAATATAAGGATATTAAATTAGTTACTAAATGGTTGGGAAGATATGGGGCAAAATATTACATTTCTCAACCGAATTTTCACAGTTGTACCATTTTCAGTAAGGATATGGTGATAATTGAGATGAATAAAGTCAAAGTAACATTGAATAAACCCATTTATTTAGGAATGTGTATATTAGATGTATCAAAAATTTTCCTATATGATTTTCATTATAATTATATAAAAAAAAATTTGGAAACAAAGCAAAATTATTATACGAAGATACAGATAGTTTATTATATAAATTTTATGATATTGATATCTATGAACACATAAAAGAAGACATTGATAGATTCGATACATCTGACTATCCAGAAAATAATGTTTTTGGAATTCCATTAAAAAATAAAAAGGTTATAGGTTTGATGAAAGATGAAAATATGGGAAAAATAATGACACATTACATTGGTCTTAGATCAAAAATGTATTGTATTAAAGTTATATCTCATAATAATGAAAGTGATTTTTAAAAAAAAGCTAAAGGTATTCAAATGTCAGCATTGAAGGAAATAACATTTGATGACTATTATAGATGTTTATTTCAAAATATTGAGGTAGCAGTTGTACAAAAATCAATAGTTTCAAAATTCCACGACGTATTTACAATCTCACAAAAGAAAATCGCTCTAAGTCCTTATGATGACAAAAGAATTATTAATAATTTATCAACAGATACAGTTCCATGGGGATATCACACTTATATTTAATAGTTTTAACAGTCTATAGTTTAAAAAGTCTTTACAATCTCACAAAAGAAAATCGCTCTCAGTCCTTATAACGATAAAAGAATTGCTAATATTTTATCTACAGGTACAGTTTCATGGGATATCACAATTATATTTATTCGTTTTTTGTGATAATTAATCTTTCTCATCCACATACAATCCACTTTCACTTACATACGATTCACTTGTAAGTTTTCGTTAATATTTTTAAATGTGATTATAATTATTTTTATATTCTAGAACATATACCAATCGAAGTCAAGATTTGCTAAGTTATCATTAATCAGCATCAAACCAACAAAAAGACGAATACAACCACAAAGAGTTTACTATAAAAATTTTGGTACACAGTTCTGCCAACATTGTGAAACGTTTTTTTGTTTTTGTGACGATTCGATAGAAAAACATTTAACACCACCACAATCAAAACCAGCACCATCACCTACATCAACAACAACAACCCCAGACTTATACTGTTACGAGAAAATGCCAAAATCTTCTGTTTAAACAAATCAACCATGAGCAGCACAACGATCGTTTCACAAGTATCAGAGTTAACAATTTGTGGAGTGTGTCGAAAAATTCATAGCAGACGACAACCACAAACTAAATCCGTTAACTGGTCAGAGAAAATTGTTATTATAAACTGTTCCAACTGTCTACAGACACGTCCTACTATGCGTGGTCTTAAAGTGGAGTGGATAAAAAAGTAATAGACTCCACAACTAAATATTTTAATATATACATTAAGTTTAGGATACGTTTATTATTATTTATAAAATATATATAATTATTGAAATTTGTTTCTAACTAATATAAACTTTTAAATATATTATTAGATGAATTTACTGTTTGTTATTTCTTAAACACACAACAGTCCTATTCAACACCAAACAAGAGTCGAGGCTAGGCTAGGCTAGGCTAGGCTCTTGAAACACACACACACACACACACACAAAATATCTTATTCTAAAAGCTAATCGACATTACACAATTGTTGATCTTGCTGTTATACACCAACGATATACCATTTAAACAATACAGGCAACAGCCTAGTGCTTATGGAGTGTGATTTCGAATCGGAAATCCCAGGTTCGATTCTCAACCAAACACACTTTTTTTTCATATTAATATTATCACACAAATATTACTGACTACTGATACCTGGTGCTAGTACCGCATATACGATAGGGTTGGGTAAAATAAGGGGTAGTAAAATAGGGGATGACTCCCATAGGGGTTGCTACTTCTTGTGATTATTACCAGAGGCTCTACAATGACTCTCTTACACCATTCAGAGAACCGGATGGACAGGTTACCAAACTGATCCAGTTTCCCGCTTGCTATACTACTCCCAATAAACGGCGATTATTATGTATTATAATTTTTCGTTGGTTCTATTTCAATAGCATGACTATGTAGGCTAACTTTAGCGAAGGGCCAAAACTTTTTTTACATTTAATTTAGTTTGTCTTATACATTGGAGACAACCTATCTTATGATTTTCTCTCCAAGCAATCTGGCGGCACTGTTTGGCATTGACAGTATGCATGTAAATGATTTTTTTATTATTTAATTATTGAACTAATATTATAAATTAATTTTAGCATTCTGCACTGAAGGTTGTCTGTAGCTACTAAATTAAACAAAAATAAAGCAAATCGGTTGAGTGACAGAGGAGAAAATGGTACCTAACTGTATTGTCTTTGCCTATTTATGTATACTAGCTGTCGCCCAGTGGTCGAAATTCGACCAATTGTGTCAATATCTCTGGCAGGTTAAGTAACATGAAAATTTTATCGTGACATTCTATCCTAGAACTTTAGGGAGAACAGCAATTACACAGAACGCATCCAGATTCGAAACCTCTGTGTGATAGTTTCCTCGAAAATTCTAGATGTCGGTCTTACATCTCGCTTCTACAAATAAGTAACGAAATTCAAGTTTTTTTCAGATATAATTCATAGAACTTTATTTGTGTTCAAATTCGTAATTCTTAATTTAATATGACAACAATTCAACTGCTAATGGGCTACCCTACATATTTATTTTTTCTAACCCCCCTGTATTGCTATAATTGCACTCAATTCTCTAACATTTATTAAAATCCTCATTATAATAAATCCATCTCATTATATATTTCCACCACCCTGTATATGCAACTGCTTATGGACCACGCATAATATTTTTTAACATTTTTCAACCACTGGGTAAACCATTCTGTATATGCCACTGCCTATGACCCACCATATTTACTCTTTTTGTTTATGAAATTTTTAATTATCTTCTGTAACTATAATTCTACTCCGACCTATATTTCAATCATTATGTATATGGAACTCTTCGTGGTCTACTCTATAAATCATTTCCTTTTCTAACATTTTTTATCACCATCCTGTATATCTATAATTCCTTACCCTATATTTCATCTTAAATATATATACAACTGCTTATGGGTTACGAAATGTTGCATTTCCATTTCCGCCACCCTGTATATGCATCTATGTATAACATTTTTTGCACCACCCTGTATAACTGTAATTTTACTGCACCTTCTATGCCAAGAACCCGTAAATTCAACCGCTAATGGGCTACCCTCTATAATTATTTTATTAGTTATAATTGCACTCTACTCTATATTTTAAACACCCTAAATATGCTACTGCTTATGTGCCACCCATTAAAAAATGATTTCTAACATATCTGGAATCGCCCTGTATATTTATAATATAGAACGATTACTTTACCAATAAACAATAACAACGTTTGCATGTCACTTCCAGAAATACATGCTCTAAGTATATAACAGCATTGGTCTGTCTATATATAATTACTCAATGGTTTGAGTCTGGCGGCGGCGGCACGCGGCACATTCATTTGTTTGGCATTGACATTATTGACGTAAATAATGAATTTTTATTAAATTTTTTAATGAATGAACCAATATTATAAATTAAGATTAGCATTCTGCACTGAAGGTCGTCAGTAGCTACTACAAAACAAAAATGAAGAAAATCGGTTGAGAAACAGAGGAAAAAATGGTACCTAATCGTTTTGTCTTAGCCTATTTATATATAGATATGTATGTAAAAGTGGAAAATGTATTTCATGTATTTTTAGATAAGTAAGTAATCTATCAGTCAGATACGGTTTTCTGCTATTTTATAGATATTTTGCTATATATTACATAACCGCATTCCTGCAAAATCCTGACTCTTAATACAGGGTGAATGGCATTTTAAGATGTGTTTTATTAAAAATCGACGCAAATGAAAAAGAGTTCGAACTGTTTTCTTCTGTTTGTCAACCGAATTTCTGAAACAAACGTCTAAAATTTTCCGTCAGTAATACTTTCTGTGACCATCTATTGCATAATAGCTGAACTAGCGCCATTAAATTTTCGACGCTAATGGACAAAATTATTTCATACATTTTCAGGTAACTCAAATCAAAGTTTTTTATAAATTCTTGATATACTGACGTTTTGAACTCTCGACCTGTATTTGTATTTCTAATTTATTCAATAATAATATGATGGCATGAAAATTTTTTAATTTTTTTTATTCAGGAACAGAACGTTATTTTATTTATCTTATTGAATATGTGTTGGCGTCGTACATGTACATTAATTGGAACTGTAAGACCACAAAACTGGAACCATTATCCTTTGCGAAATAACTTTTTACTTAATATGCATACATAAATAGATTCAAATAGGTATTTACATTTTCAACAATGATTTTGGTCGAATTTCGATCAGTGAGCGACTGATATTTTTATAAAATACGACATCAAGGGATAATTTTATCTCCCAATTCGATATGCAATTATAGAACCAAACCTTAATTTTATTAAAATGAAGCAGATATTACTCTCGTTAAGTGTAATTTTTATTAGCGAAACAATCTTTAGAGTCGGCTCTGTCATTCCAGAGATACCCATCAAGAAGCAAACAACCAAATAAAAAAATTTTAACTGTTTTATTAGTAGTTCAGTACAATAATTCAGAATGTAAAATAAAGAAGTACAGCAACAATTGGTAATGAATAACACTATGATCCCAAATCTATGAAACTAAACGAAAGACCCGGAAAAACCTCCAGAACAATTGTCATCAATTTTCAGAAATGTTTAAAGCTGTAGTAATTTTTGCTATAGAGAGCTGTTAACTAGTTCCGTAGTATCCTTACTAATAAAATTACTCACTTGAATTGAGTTGCTTTTCTTCAGAACTTTAATCCTTAAGTTCTCAAGATACTTACAACCCTTTGAGAAATGTCATTCAATTTCTACTTGTTGCTGAGATGCATTTCAATTCAAAGATATAATTCCTTTGCAAACTCCACCCGCGAAACTTCCAAACACCATATTCTTATTTGGTTAGTTAAGTCGTAATACCCTAAGGAATTACACAAAATAAACACTTTACAATTTCTTCTATACCTCAATACAACGAAAATTATAAGCAACCCACAAGACATCATAATTTAAGCACTTTTCCATTTTATCCTACCCGTTTCTAGGAACGTAACGGTTAAAAGCTCATTAATTATACCAACACAGGCTATAAACGTGGTAATTTTATCTCTTTTCTAAAATTCAAAACAAATCTCGCAAAACAACGGGCAACCACCAATGCGCAAAACATCACTCGTTTCCCAGGAAAACAACTTCAATGGAATTCATATCTGAAATTAATTTAAATGTTGTTTCGTGAAAATTCTTCTGGAAATTTTCGAGTTAAAAATTAATTAAAATTACGTAACCATATAAAAAGCTCTGGCGGAACAAATAGACGAAATAAATGTGCAGTTTCAACAGTGAGACACTTAAAAATTCAAAAAGTGTCATGAGATGTCGTCAGGAATACACATACGTATGCTCGTGATACACATCTAATAAAAAATTACACGAATTCTGTTGTGGAAAGTTTAAAGTAACGAGCTGTGAGTTGCTCCGAGAGCGTGAGAGTCAGAATGATAGAGCCACTTCTTTTATTATATCTGACATTGCTGCGAAACAAATTGAAAATTACCAAGTTGGAGTTTTTTTCGTGCAAGGAAATAAAATATTTCTGACTCGTGATAAAACACATTTTAATAATATTTTAGACTATTGAAAAAATCTCATGTATAAAAATCTTTTTTGGGTGACTCTTTGTCCTGAAATTTTCGAAACACTTTTCAGAACAAAACAGAAATTAAAACAACAAAACCCACATGATTTATTGGTTCTGTGAGAGCTCGTATTCCACTAGACCCGTGCAAATGATTTTTGATTTTCGAAGCAAATCAGTGAAACCATAATTACTGTCTAGTTTACTGTTGCTCTTCGTCAACCAAGCGTAGCATATTTTTGTATATTTGGGTTCGACTATGCAGATAATCGTGCTTTAAAGAAGACTGCTGGGCGATTACATTCCCTAAGGTATTATATTTTATTGACATTTTTCTTATTTTTAGGAATATGGTGCTGTCATATATCGGTACCATATATAGTTTGTCAACACGTTGAAAAACATAGAGGCGCAATTGTAGGTTATGAAAGTCTGAAAAATCGGCCGTCGCAGAACATGGACTACTGTCAGGGGTACACCTTATACAGTATCACCAAACGACGTCTTCTCAACAACGGGCCATTATCATTCTCGTGTCCAGCAAAAAGCTATTGAAACTTATAAACATCGCAACAATTTCAACAAAAAGGAGGTCTCAAACCAAACAAAACATCCCGCATCCGGCCCTCCGCCAATGGACCTCCACCGACCAATCAGGGCTCGCCACGCGTACACAGACGAGATTAAGTACAAATGCCTCGTCATCCCACGAGGTATTACTTAAGCCCGCGCCGCTGAAAATGTCTGCTGCAGTTGCAGATGTAACGTTCTGAAGACCACGACAAAACAGCCCGGAAAACTACATATTAATCAGTGACACCGGCTGTGAAAGCCTACATACTTTATACTGTTATATTTATCAGCATCTAAATATTATAAATTCCATTAGCAATATTATTAGTCCAGCCAATGACCATTTTCCCGGGCAATTTGCCAAAGCAGCACACGATATTCCTAAAAATTTGGATTCGAGGGTAAGTTCTACTTCAAAGTTGCTGGGGGTTGCTTTTTTTCCCGGGAGAGGGGATGCTACTACTTCTCGGGAGTAATGAAGTAATGAACTAAATTTAAGGAACTTTTCTTCCATAAAATTTTTCTGAAAGACAATTATTTTCGAGTTAATCGCAAGTGAAAGTTTCGATTTTTCAACTAAAAAAGCATGTTTTCTTACGGTTTTTCGTAAATAACTTAAAAAATATGCACTTTAAGAAAAATCATTTTAATCAAAAATGTAGCTTATAAAAAAACAAAAAAAAGTTGGGTGTGTGATTTCTGTAGAACCAGTATAAAAATAGAAAGGTTTATCGTGAAATAACTGAAAAATAATGCATTTCTCGGGAAAAGTTTATAAAGACTTTTTAAAAGTTCTTAAAATATCCGTTAGTTTGGTTTGTTACAAAAGTCTCTGGCATGAAAATTAGGCGAATTATGACATCAATAAAGTTATTTTTGTATTTTTTGGCAAAAAAATGTACAAATTACCCCCTAAATACCAGTAGAAATTAATTGCTACCTCTTCACAAATCACTTGATTTACTGACTTAAATAGGCTCAGAGAGTTTGGCCGGTTTAAAGTAAGTAATTTTGAAAAAAGTCGAGCCTCAAGAGAATATTGCATTTTTTTTTTGTTTTTTGCAAAAAACAACCTTATTTCTGTCATAACTCGCTTAATTTTCGTGCTAGAGACTTTTATAAAAAAAGCAAATTAAAGGATTTTTTAAGCACTTTATAAACTTTTCCCGAAAAATGCATTGTTTATCAGTTATTTCACGATAAACCTTTCAATTTTTGTTTTGGCAAATAAAAACAAAATTTCAACAAGCTGTAACTCCCTTTATATTGGTTCTACAGAAACATTAAACCCAATGTTTTTTGTTCTTTTGATGTTTTTCTTAAAATGCAATTCCCAGCATAGGGTCAACTTTGAAGTAGAGGGTAAGTAGAAATTAAATCCAAATTTTTAGGAAAATCGGTGCTGCTTAGATAAATTACCTAGTGTTACCGTTTTTTGCCTTCATTGACTGGACTATCTTTTCATGAACGAAAAATGCAACAACCCACGTAAGGGCAATATTGTTTCCGTATCATCAACATCAGTTCCAATCAGTTAATATCTTGGAAGGAATCATTGGAAGTTTTTCTTTGGGCTACTCGTATCACCGAAACGACTGAATGCACCAATTTTTTGTTGAGACCCTCCAGAAATATGTTAAACATCACTCCCATTACGGGGAGTGATGTTTAACACTAGCGGTGAATGTTCTACGTAGGTAACACATTTTGGGGTATTCATTCATTTTCCCTTCAACAGCGCCGACTTTTAATTCATTGCTAATATCTGTGCTTACCAAATGGCTATTGTTCTTGATATATTCATTAGTTTGGATATAATTTTACGACCAAAGTTAAATTGGACACTAGTTCTAATATCTTGTCAAATATAAAATGATTAAATTTTATAAATGATCTTTAAAAGTCACATGATTCGTTTGTTACGCAAAAATTATGTGATTTAGACCTGTTGTTTAAAATCCGATTGGTTTTTTCACTATAGTGCTTTGTCGTCAGCAAATGCTAGTCTGTGAATACCAGAGTTTACATTTTCAGGAACATACTAATAGCATCGTATTAGAGATAAGATATATAGAAGTATATATATGTTATATAAGTTTATGCTATGAGCTTAGAACGAACTTATATCGCATCGACAATTCAACATTCCCAGCTGACTCAGCGACACGTGTAGTGTCAGATTACGGCACGGCCAACATCCGTGGGAATGCAGGGTCGACTTTGCTTATTCGGAATATTATATGTTATAAATTGTAAAACTGCTCTTAATGTTACATTCATTATTACTCAGTAACTCTGTCTCTTTATATCGTTATTTTTCATTTGCATTTAAAAGTTATTATTTTGTTATTAATAAAAATCTTTTTTAAAAAGTTAATATTGAGAAGTGTGATATAACATATATATATATATATATATATATAGGAGGTAGATAGAATCTTGGTTTTCAGTTTATTGGTAGCCTGATCCTGAGAAATTATAATTGCTAACATATTTTTGTAAATTTGGGTTCGATTATGCATATATGCATCTTTCAAAGCCATAAGGTTATATTTATAGAGATTTCCTAATTATGCTCTGGCAAACAGGATTACCATCTAAGGATTAATGGAGGGCGATTCCATTCCCTAATTATATGCATTATATTTTAATGATTTTCTTAATATTGTTACAAAACATATTGCTGATATAACAACATCCTCAAAAATTCCTAAATATCGGTTCACCATCAGAATTCAATCAAATGACACTTGCAAGAAAAAGTCATACAAACTAATATGCCTACAAATTGCTTCAGAAAAAAATGTTTTACTACAACGAGTTCTGATAAGAAGTTGCAAGGTCACATAACACAGATTAGTATTATACAATATACATCCAAAATATTATACAGAAATGATAGATTTCAAATCCATATACCTATTTTCCCTCAGTTAATCCACCAAGAGAGTTTTTCTATGATAAGGCCGCTATGTTCCGGTCAGTTTCCACAAACTGCTCTTAGGAATTACACCTTGGTTTTCAATTACTTAATTTATTTGTATTTTTGAGAAACCATTGTGAAGAGTGAAAACCTACATTTACAATTAAAATAATTATTTACTTCCTCAATCATTTTGAAACTACTTAATAAAAGAGCCGCAATCATTTGAGGCTGAACGTTGAAATCGAAAACTTCTTACGAAATACAATTCTTGCATTTCATTGCTCTCTCTCTGTCTCTCACTCTCTCTCTGTTTCTCTTTCTTTGTATCATTCTTAGTAATATACATAAATTTCCAGAAAATTAAAATAATTTTTTATGGCGAAATTAATTCCGACATCCGGGCGTTTCAGGAACATCTTACAGAGACTCCAAACCAGGAGTCGTACTGTGTGCAACGTCGTTTTCCTGTGATAAAGAAGTTAGTATTAAAATAATTGTCAGGATTTATTACTATTCGAGGATTAGCCTTAATCTGTTATTTAGTTTTTAATTAAAATATAACGGCATATGGCGTGTAACTTAATTTTTAGTTAAAAGATAAAATTTGTTTGATGTAATAATTCAAACCTACAACAATTAATGAATATTCTGACATAACATATTATATTATTATTATATTAACCTTATGTTAAATATCAAAGTATCTCTTATACAATACTTCAAAATAGCTGTTGTAATATAGTTCAATTCAATACATATTAAAAAAAAGTGTTGGTGAAAATGCATTAGGTACATGAGTGTGGGGGTGAAGCAGCACACCAACAGTATTTAGAATATCTCATAGATATTTAGAAAAAAATATATATTTTACATATCCTTCGTTGAAAGAAAGACAAAATCGGTAGATTAAAATTAATATTATTTTCTATTTAGCAATCCTCGTTCTACATCAGCGCCATTCTGGTCACTTATTGAACTCTCTATTTAATGCTTTCAGCTGGACATTTTTTGGTTTAATCTGCGTATAGGATTGCCATCCTGGTCTCTACCATCTATAAACTAGCTAACGTTGCCCTTTTTGTGCTGTTCTGACTTCTGACGTATGTTCAGTCTTTAATTTAAAATATGGCAAACAGAAAATTGAAATGATTGTTAGAACAAAAAGCAAATGTTTGTGCTCGTATTGTATATTAATTGGGTGTTATATTTGTTTGCTTAGTATAATTTCTTGATTTTTTATAAACGAAGAAACCTTAATATATAAATTGATCACTGCTTCTTATGCAGCCAACTGAGTTGTATACGTATTTCAAGATGAAATATGTGTCTTGTGGGTCGAAACAAGGTATAGAAATAAATGCAATTTTAGCATTTCACTACCATACTCATCTATTTTCAAATGTGTGAGTGTGAACCTCCGTTAAGAAGCTTTCGCTTCAAAGAACAGTATTTTCACGTCGTTAATAATTTTGAATTCTCCAATGTGTTTGACATTTTTAATGTTATTTTATGGACAGTTATGTAAATCTGCTCCGACGAATTTCTGAGTTTAGTTAGTAAATATAATGTAACTAAGCTCTGTTGAAAGTTTAGAGACACCTCTGAAACAAATTAAATGTATCTCGGATAATTTTTCTGTCTGTTTAAATATCATGGAAAAACTTCTCTCCGTTTACTGACACAAAGTCACTGGTATTTCATTTTGCAAATAATAAAACAAAATTAAATTTCTCAGCAAAAATATTCAGTCGCATAATAATTTATTTGCTAAGCAAAATAATATTCATCTCTTTGATCCAGACGGATTTCCAGTCGTAAAGAAGTATTGATTCAGCATACGGAACTCTTATAAAATCGGATATGAATACACAAAATCTTTTGGAAGAGACAAACTACACAAATATTTTCTTTTCAATCTTATGACGTTCTCAGCACTCCAGAACTCATACGGAAAACGGAAAACTTCGTTCGTTCGTGGAAAAGAGCTTTTCTTAAATTTTCCAGGGTTCGCATACATACATATATACGCTGCTTTTACATGCAAGCACTCTTACACAAATCAACGTCTCGCAATGCCAAAATGAAATTTTACGTATTTGTATGAAATGAAAAATATAGACAGAAGTTCCGGTTATGGTGTAAGCTTGAACGTTTTTTTTTCTCTCGGCGAGCGAGATGAGAAATGATACGCGCATATGTGGATGTTTCCCGAAAAATTGGTCTTAATGGATTCCGTTCTTTATGAATGAATAGCAGAAGATAAGATCCGCACGTTTGGCTTACTTTATTTGCCTAGAATACGGGGTTGATTTATCTTTTGTGACGAGTGAAGAGATGAAATAATAAATCTAAGTCGCGATGCATTTTGTTTGGAATTTGTAGTGCAAAAGTTGTTCAGTGGGAAAACTTTTACGTGAAACTCTTTGAACGGGTATTGTCTGTAATCATACTTTAGCATACAAAATAATTAGTAATAATTAGTATTCGTTTAACAATTTTGCACTGCAACATAAATATTTAGCGTTGGGTATAAAAAACATTGTTTTATTTGTTACACTCAAATTGTTACACATCTTCTGAACATACATTTTTTCTATGGAATCATCATAGTTTATGTAAACCCTTCTCCCGGGCCCAAAAGTGAGTTCTCTACATCTAAAGTTATTGTCATCTATAAGATCTCGAGAAAATTATAAAAGGATAATAGGCCCTTAAATTAACATGCTCCGTTATCTGGTCAAGATCGGTCATTTTCTCTGCCCACATAGTTCTCTAATTTTCCCGGGTAATTTGTCCAAGCATCACTTCAAAGCTGACCTGTACCGGGGGTACTTTCTCGTAAAATGCATTGTTTTTCAGTTATTTCACGATAAACCTTTCAATTTTTGTTTTGACAAATAAACAAAAAATTTAACAAGCTATAACTCCGTTTGTATTGGTTCTACAGAAACCACAAAATTTTTTTTAATTTTTTTATAAGCTGCATTTTTGATACAAATGGTTTTTTCTTAAACGGCATATTTTTAAAGTTATTTACGAAAAATTTTTGGTTGAAAAATCGCTACTTTCTCTTGCAATTAACTCGGAAAGAATTGACTTTCAGAAAAAAACTATATGGAACAAAACTTGCTTAAAATTGGGTAATTTATTCATTCTCAGACTTTGTCATATAATATTTTTCACCCCTAAGAAAGGGTAGCATCCCCCCGCCTCCTGAAAAAAGTAACGCCTGGCACAGTGTCAACTTTGAAGTAGAGGGTAAGTAGAAATTAAATTTATGTTTTTAGAAAAATCAGTGCTGCTTCGACAAATTACCGAGTATTACCGTTTTTTGCCTTCATTAACTGGACTACTTGTTATGTTATAAACGTAAAATAAAACATGACTATACAACATCTTGCCAAACTTAATCTAAGATACATAATTTAATGAAATACAAAACATAAGACTGTAGATAAAGATTTTTATATGTATTTTGAAAAATCCACAAATCATATAATAATCTGTTAAGATGTATTCAAGTAGTGGTTGAGAATAAGGTAAAAGGTTTTTATTTGATTATTACTTCTATCTACAGCATAATTCTTTATTGTTTTCTGTATTTTGCAGATTATGTATAAATAGCCACCTCATAATAAGTAAAACTCTAAACTCAGTATGCTTTAAAGGTCTAAAACCCTAAAATACAGGGTTTTAATTCAAATGACATCTTTAATCTTTAACCTGTGTTTTTAGTTACCTAGTCAGATATAGATATAATAATATATGTTTTAAAAAGCTGCTTTTAAAATTAGACCACTAGACCCATTTGGGTCTAATATTTTATTTTGTCCCATTCAGCTCTCTTGTTTTTATTATACAGAATGCACTAATGTACCTGTATAACTTCTAAAATGTTTAATGAAATCACTTAACAAAAACAACTATTAGAATTGCAAAATGTTTTTACAATATTAGAATAAGATCAACAAAAGGCAATATAGTAAACCTACAAATTCATTGTAGGATTTATATGGAATTATTGGGAAATAGTCTTACACACAGCACCATACCCGTTTCGGGCTGTCTGCAGACTAGTTTTCCCTGAATTTAGTAAAGAGAATAAGTAAGACAAATGTTGAAAGCGAAATTTAAACAGGGATAAGTAACACAAATTTAAATTCAAGTAGATAAGCTCCGGAAAGACGATGTTATCTCATCATAAAGGGAAAGTAATTACAAGTTCTGGTGTAAAACCGGTTGCTTTAACGGAGGATCATCTTGTTACATGTATAACAGACATTTTACTACTCGAAATTTCCTTGGACTTTCATTGCCTTGAAATGGTCTTGAAACGTTTCAATAGCTATGTCTCTTGTATCCTCAACAGGTGATTTTTTGATGTAATGGCTATAGGCAATGGATGAAATATTGAGGAAAGGCATTACAATTACTCCAACGTATACCGTAGAACAACATAGAGATTTTAATAAATTAATTTCATTCCTTTCATAGAAGTTATGCCAATGAACCTTTAAGCCAAGTTACACTAGGTCTACCAGAAGCATATAAGTAATGTAAAGGAGAAAAAGGAAATTAGAAACACAATGACATTAAGAAGCGCAACGACACCCTACATCTTGCCTGGATAAAGAAGCAGTACTGAATATGTCCAGTCTAAGGGTGAGAATATATTCTTTACAACATGGTCACTCAGCGGTAACCTATCAGATGGAGTTCTTGTCCTAGATCGAAAAGGTTCTAATGAAGACAACAGATGGTCGCTAGATATCAACTCCTTCACAGCAGAATGTCTTTATTTTAAGGGAGATTACTTTCCAGATGAACATTATGCGAAAGAGCGGCAGTTCAATTCAGGGGGGCATTAAATGTTCAAACAGTTACACCATGCTTGACATGATGCTGCTATAGATTTTGTAATTGAGAAACGTGTAGGCCCAAACCTATAGATAAACGCACACACTTTGGTGAATTTTATTAATAGAAGTGAAAAATTGGCGTCCTATTTTCTCCGAACTTACGAATGAAGAAGGTTGCAATATGTAATTTATACAGTTTTCGAAAATAATTGAGTGCCACATATGACATATCAAATGAAAGATGTCGTTGCAAGATCTACTAAGGTCTCTTTTGTTGTCATTATAAAATATATAGTTTGACCGTTATTAATATAAATATTTACAAATTGAGCAAATTAAATAATCAAAACTCGAGTGCATCATGTAACTTACATAAATAAAGAGAATATCGAAAATATACCTACTTTTTATGATTTTAGAATGCATAGTGTAAAAAATACTAACCAAAATTTCCGAAAAACTACTGTCACGGCTCTTCTTTTCTTTGAATCAACTGACCCCTTATTCTTGGGGTATTTTTGAAAGTTCTTATAAAACTACGAATTTGGGAATTATATGTAAAAAACCATTAGTAATTGTTATATGAGATCTTTTCGTTTGATGTGTCACATGATGCACTTCAAACATTGCTCTTTTTAAATAGTCCAAAAAGATCCGAAATTGATCTGCAAAATCCTTCATTGGATCTAGCGAATTCTAAAAATGGTGCTTTTAGAAATGTGGAGCTGGTTTGGTCACTTTGATATTTGCCTGGTCAAGGGATAATCTAATTTTGGGCGAAGTTGTTGAAATCTACATGGAGCTATGAAGTGGAATGCACGTGTTTAAAATACTGCAATCTGTCCATATGACATAGGAAACTGTTTTGGACCATAACTAAAAGCAAATATCCTTATGTAGATTTATTTTTCATTCCAATCACTCATGTATGTTGTATTTACCAGAAACGAATAAAACAAAGCATGCCTACCGAATTTTTTGTACGGTATTCGAAGAAGAATCAATATTTCCAATCTTTTAATACCTATTAAAAATAAATACCTTATTTTAAAATCGCATGGCATACTATTTTCCAAAGTAGAAGTTACAGAGATTTATCTCGAAACCCGGTAAATTGAATGTTTTTCGATATGTTCTTATCACAAGAATATAACCTTTTGTTCAGGTAGAGGACTAATGTATACAGGGTGGTCCAATCAAATCAAAACAAATTTAACTTTCATTATATACATGTCGTTTAAAAATAATTGCTGAGAACATCAATCTTTATATTATTTTTTTTTGAAAAAAAATTATTATTTTTAAGCAACCCCCTAAAAGCCCAAGGGGACCGAGTCAGGTAACCTTGTAGACCACATTAGTGGTCCTCTTCCACCGAATCATCTACCTGTTTAACAAGTGTATAACGAAATGTGAAATAAATTCAATGTGCATTCTGGGCATCTACTTTGAAGAAAGATAAACTATAATATATATAAACACTTTACACTAAAAAAATTCCACAGTAGAAAAAAATTAAACATTTGACAGATTAAAAAAAGACTCGAACATACTATTGTTTTCTTCTATTAGAATGTATGTTAACTTTTTCAAGTGATAAATGTAAAGAAAAATGTTGACAAATTTCCTAATTTTTATGTGTAATCTGTTAAAAATAATTTCATGTCCATTAAAATTCAGTATTACATAAAGTTTAATTCCATTTTAATTTAAGGCTAGAAGCTCATCATTGTGGGTGGTTAAAGTGATAGAGCTGAAAATTTTGCATTAAAGACTGCTTTCTTTCATAGGGCAGAACTATAGAAATAGTTTTTAATTCCATTGCTTTTCCGTTAGTTGCTCAAAAACCGTTGAATCAAGTTTGCACTATAAAGACGCCTTGAACAGAGATTTTGATTACCTTTAAGATAAGGTACCACTGAACTCCTATGCCCATTTAAGGTTTTTGGGTTAAGGCTGACCCCCGCTGGGGCTGATGTCATGCCTGGAATCTTTCCCCTGTGATATAAAAATTAACGGGTCCAGGTGATGTTGTTTTTTATAGAACGGTTTACGAAATATAGTTTCGTCTCGTTTTAATAGGCCAACCCGATATAAATTTAATTCTTTTTGGATCTGTGTGGAAAGTATGTTCAGCTTTCTAGGTATTTATTCAGATTATTGATAGAATATAAAATATGTAGATTTTTTGCATGGGCGAAAAATTCTCTTAAAGATTTTCTTTAAACAGTGTGACCTCTTTATCTCGACAGAACTTCATTTAGTTCGAAACACTTCTATGGCACACTTAAAATTCATTAAATTTCTTTTCTTAATTACGGTGTATTTTTAGTTCACTGAAGTCTGAACCCAGCCGTACAATTTCCCTAAATGAGTGCGTATAATCTGTTCTTTGTCGACCTGGTAGGTTTTAAAAGAGGAAAGTATAGAGAATTAATTAATTTCGTCGGAAGAGGCGTAAGCGTACCCAAATTAGGGAGAGATTTGAATGCGTGGCCTTAAAATAATTCCCTGAATATTCATTATATTGGGCACGAATCGGGAACAATTAGTCCTCCAGATTTCGTTCGGAATGATTATTCTTATCTTTATGCGATTTCATTGGTTGTTTCATTTAACAATTAGAATTTATGAGGTATTTTATACTTGACTGAGAAAATGAAATCAGGTTCAATTCAGCGTTTTATTTTTCTCTTTCATTCATTATCGGTTTTGTTTTATCCTCTGATGCAGATATATATATATATATATATATATATATAATTCCTGGAACTGGAACCAATAATTTTCTGTGTTTAAAAACAATCCAACAAACACAACATTGTAATTTTATTATCTATTTGGCTATAGAGAAATTCGCACAGAAACCATGAAAATGTCTTTGGAGTAAATCGGATTACTTCTTTTTATGTTTTTTAGGAAAATAACACAATTATTTAACCAAGCTGTATATTTAAAAAATTGCACTGAAAAAATCGAAATTTGAAATTGAACGTTTGAATTTTCTGACAATTTTAATAAAAGATCACTAAAAAAATCTGTAGTTTTTAGATATGGTGGGTAGCACAAAACATTCCAAAGACCATGTGCTTTCAGGGTGGACGAACTCGAAAGAGAATGTATATGTGGGGCTCCTAGGTTACATTCGCCAAAATACGATAAAATTTATAATTGTATCAAACTTCCAATAAGAAGGATGTTATCGATTGGTCAGCAACTGTATTTATCTATTCTCGGCTATTACTCAAAAATGGATTAAGCAATTCAATATTGCGGAAAGCTACGGTACAATTTTCTATTATGTGAGATCTGTCGTATGCCAGAAAATGAGGAAAAGAGTTAAGGGAGTGCAGTTCAAGGAATGTTCACTGATTTGTCAAAACAGGGGTTCCTCATGGAACAATTTTGGGGCAACTATTGTTTATTTTAAACAATGATGACTTCTTGGTGGATAAGTCATTGAATACATTGTCGTATGCAGATGATAATAATAGAAAACCTAGATAATTTTAGCTGTTAAATGTGAGAGATATGGAGTTAGACGGGAAGGTAATGAACTTTTAACTAGTTACTTAGAAAATAGGCAACACAAAGTTAAGATTAATGAAGATTATAGTAATTTTTGACTGATAAAATAGGGGTTGCTCAGGAAACAATTTAGTGGCCACTATTGTCCATTTTATACATCAACGACATCTTGGTGGATATGCTGTTCGATATAATATCGTATCCAGATGATCCAGTTTATCTCGACGAAGAAATTTGTGAAGGAGTTCAAATGAAAATGGACTATTATCTCGACCACATTGCTCACTACTTTATGTTAAACAAACTCTCCTTAAATACTAAGAAAACCGTATGCATGGCCTTTGGAAATTATTTGAATAGTGTTCCTGACATATTTAATATACAAAAAAGTAATATTACTAGATTACAAATTGTAAATATTTGGGGATTATTTTTGGTCATAACGTAAAATGTGTACAACATGTTCAGTGAATTATTAATAAAAGCAGTTTTCACTTTTGCCAAATTATCCAGATTCATGAACTGTGAAACGCCTCATTTCACAATATAATTATTTATGGAATCATAGCATGCGGAGGGGCTACACGAACTTCAGACTCTTGTGAGAAAGCATACAAAACATTTTTGAAAATATTAAATAATATCCCACATGTACTTAATGGATAATCCACTGAATATAAAACATTTTTTCACTTTGAGTCACTGATGTACCATTATAATAAACTAAACGATAAATATAAAAAATCGACAAGTTTTACCAAAAATAACATCGTACAAATGCATATTATCAAGAAAACAATAAGTAAAAAAAGACCTCAATATAGTTCATATTTAGGTAGCGATTTAATGAAATATTTTAAAATATCTAGCACTGGGTGGCACTAGTAATAATGAAGTTGACATACAAACAGAGACAAACCTGCAAATAAAACATTAAAAAAATATATAACCGACTTCCACCTATAACTAAAAAGCTAAAAATAATTATAACAAAATACATCTCTAGCAAATAAATAACACATTCATGTTGTTAGGTACCTTCCCAGGAAGTAAAAAATGTAAACATTAAAAGGTGCTCATTCTGTACAAATTAATTACCTTTCCAATCTAGTATATTTTTGAAGTCGGTGCCAAGGTAATCTGAAATCCTTCATTGCGTACTTATCTAGAACTTCTTCAAAGTTGATTGTTGCTTGGCACCGACTTCAAAAATATAGTAGATTGGTAGGTAATTAATTTGTACAGAATGAGCACCTTTTAATGTTTACATTTTTTACTTATTGGGTAGGTACATAACAACATTGAATGTGTTATTTATTTGCTAGAGTTGTATTTTGTTATAATTATTTTTAGCTTTTTAGTTATAGGTGGAAGTCGGTAATATATTTTTTTAAAATGTTCTATTTTTAACTTTTTAGTTTATTTGAACTCAGGTAGTATTCATTCTTTATTTTTTATTTTGTATGTATAGCCCTAATAGACAGGACCAGGTAACATCGAAAGTCTCAACATTACACAATGATACATTTTCATTTAAATTGACAGGTAAATGTTTACGAACAAAATGTACTAGTACGCGCTGGCTTAATAAGCCCAAAATATATTTATGCCTTATGGACCACGCCATGTAACCTTTCTTCAACTTTTTTTGACAACTCTGTGTACCTATAGATAATTCCATTCCTCCCTAAGTACTAACCATCCTGTACATACGACTGCATAAATTTGTTCGCTGCTTTTTGTAAACTATATGACGGAGGAGAATCCATCCCATATTTATGGAGTCAAATCCGTCCTATATTTCAACCATAGTATATAACTCCTTGTGGGCTACCCCATAAATTATTTAATTTTTAACACTTTATATTATCGCCCTGTGTAACATTAATTCCTCTCCACACTTTATGTAACTTCTTATGGGCTATAAAATAAATATATTTTTTAATCACACTGTCTAAATGTAATTCAACTCCAGCATATATTTCAACCATCCTGTATTTGATTTGTTTACGTCCACATCATATAACAGTTTTTTAATCATATATATATAATTTTAATTTCACATTTTTCCCTACATTTATATATCACCAAACGTCCACTCCACCCTATATTCCAACCATCCTGTATATAAGGCTGCCTATGGACCACTACGTCTTATATTTCAATCATCATATAAATGCAACTCCTTCTATCATTTTACTTTGTGATTTTGTTTGCTATAACAAAACACCCTCTGTATAAACGCACCAAATAGCAGTTTTTAGAGTTTGACATGTGTTGTCACTGAATTTTCTATTAGGCCGGGAGAATGTGACAACCAAAAGCACCGTCTTCGCAAAATTTTCATTTAAATAGGTATTTGCCTGGTATACTAACAAAACGAGCTTAGTACTCATTTATTTAAGGAGCCGAAAATACTATGCTTTACTACCTATATGCTTGAGATGTACATAGAAAATTTTCAAATTCGCAGTTAAAACTTCCAGTGTCTAAAATTCCCGCACTATTACGTTGAAATTAAATTTTTATGAGGAAATGTCCGTTATGTCATTTCGATGAAATTTTTGATAAGAATTTTGGAATTTTTGGCGATTTTCTGCAAAACTACAAGTTGCACGTCGCAAAAAAGTATATGAGATCATCTAGGGATCTTCCTTAATAGATTAAAAGCTAAAGAACTATATACATCCATAAGGAGTTTTCGAAAAATCGACCAATATGTTAGGGATAATGGTCGATTTCCATGCACGCATATGTTCATTCACAAATTTCATCACTTTACCAATAGAGTTATTGTCCAAAATTTGAAGTTTCACCAATTCGGATATATACTCTATAAAACAATAGCATAGGCATTAAAAACGATTCACCACAGGAGAAGAAATCAGGTAATATATATACAAAAAAAGATACGCGACGAATTGATAACCTACTCCGTTTTTGAAGTCGGTTAAAAACTAATTTTTCTTTTGAATTGTTTTATTCACGTTTTATAGTATTTCTTTTATATTTTGTATATTTTATTGTGATTATTTTCTTGTGATTCCCATTATTCAACTTTATTTTAAAATATAATATTGTTTTAATATGTATTAGATCACACAGCAGAAATTTAGATGAATAGTAGATATTTTAAAAAATTTCTACTTAAATAATGTTCCCATTATTATCAAAAAAAGTAAGCTCTTATATATAGCCAGAATACAAGGGCGTCGCCAGGCAGGGGCGTACTTGAATTAAATTACACACTGACTCTTAACAAAAAGTAACAGTTATTTTAATTTTCTGTTTATAAGAATGACACAAAGAGAGAGAACCAGATGAAGGGAGGTAACGAGTGATGAAAAGTATATTTCATAAGAAGCTTTCGCTTCCATCGTTCAGTCTAAATGACTGCTGCTCTGTTTTTTGTTGATACTCACGTTTTAAAATCTTCTTGATGGGGGCGGTCGCGAATATAGGCATATCTTTTTAAATACGTAATTTCTTCAAATATCACCCTACCACTGACAAATGACCTCACGGAAAGTGTAGGCTATGAGAGACTTCTATGGAGGATTCTTAAAGATGACTACGTGTATGAATAAAAGCAATAAAAGCAATCTATAATATTTTTTATATAGTATTTGGATATGTAGAAAAATATTCTTAATTCTTCACTTGTCTTTTCATTTCATTATTTCGCAAAATTGAGAGATAGTTACATAATCACTTTCCGCTTACCTTCGTTGTTATTCACTCCGATCCGTTTCTTTTTATTCTACTTTCTTTTCAAGATAGAAGACCCTTACCATTCTTTCGTCAGCATGATACAATTCCAATTCGAACAAGAAATTCCCATTTAAACTCTAAAACTTAATTTTCGCTAAGCTGCAAGCATTTAAGTTGTCTTTAGAGGAAACAACTGAAACAAATATCATAAAACAAAAACTAGACTTTCACAGTTAATCGTTATGCAGTTAATGACTTATCTTCACCCTAACGCGTCATTAATTTTAAAAACTTTCACGCCGGGCGTAAAAGTTTCCAAGAAAATTCTATCTAAACGCGATGTCAGCGTTTTCTTGGAGAAAACATTATGTAAATTCAAACATAAAAGATGTTCGTTATATTCGTCGACTTTGTGGTTGGCGAAGAGTAAAAAAAATAAAGTCTAAGAAAAAAGAGTCTTCCTTGCTTCCAACAAACAGCATTATGTAGCGATTATGGCTCCAACAACGTTTTGCATTTCATGAAGGGTTATTAGCAATTAGTGTAATTGAAAACATAGAATATTAACGGAGAACACAGAATACAACTTCGCATTCGCAAGGGATTTAATTGTTCGAGTCTTTCGTTAATACATGATGATTTTCCGGTTCTCGATGTTCCCGATGTTTCGAGGGAAATTAGAATAATTAAGGAAAGTTTAGCAGGGTGCGATGCCTGCCAAACAATGGAGCGAACGAGAAGAATACGATTGACAAAAACTATGAGAAACAATACAAAACTTATTGTTTTCTTAGTCTGTGTTGATTGCACCTAGAAACTCCTGTTTGAAAGGATTTTCCGTAATACCTATAAGACAAACTTTCGAAATACATTATTAGAAATTTCCAATATTATACAAGGGCAGACGACTATGCAATGATTCTACTATTACTGTTCAACTTATTAAACATTTAATTTTCTTAAATTTTATATGCAAGAAAGAACAACGAACAAACTTGAAAGCTAGTATACATGGTGTTACATAATGCAGTGTAGATACTTTCGCAAGTACTGTTTAGTATGAAATAAAAAATTTAACAATGATGTATCTATCTTTATAGTTAATTATTTTGAAATCTCAATACATTTGGCAACCTTGTATGTGGATGGTCGGAAATAATACACTAAAAAATGAAATTTTTAAGTGGAAAACGAAAAAGCATTGTTAAACTAGCATACTCCAAGACACAAAAAAACCGAATATGTATTTTATGCAAAAAATCGACTCAATATTCAATAAAAGTATATATATATATATATGTATATATATATATATATATATATATATATATATATATATATATACATACATGTGTTCAATCCTAAATTCCATTCCTATATACATACAATCCTTTTGTGAAGTTTCAAATTTCTCCAATCCGGAAGTATACTTTATTATACAAAAAAGAATTGTTTTGGTTCACAACCAGAAAAGAAATCAGGTAACGTACATAAAACAAAAATCACACCAAATTGATAACCTGCTCATATTTGGAAGTCGGTTCATAAAAATATTTTTAAGTAGAAATCTGAATCAAATTTCAGCATAGCAACGCGTAATAAAAAGAAACCATTATAGAAGTTATGTAGAATAATTATAAAAAAATGAGACACAGAATACCATTCTCTAATATTTCAGGAAATATTTACAGGGGAGTAAATTAAAATTCACATTATAACAAGAGTCTTGTTAAACACTGAGCAGAAGACTTTTTAACGTAAAAATGTACTAACATACAAAGTTGACGGAGAAAATTTAGAACTACAGGGTAGTATAAAAAAACTACCTTTTTAATACTTTTAATACGTACAGCTATTGCAATGAGTTTAACATCCTGTATATTATAAAGAGACGGATTATATATCTGTTTAGTGTACTATTAAAATGCAGGACGAATGGTTTGCACAGGGTGACTCAGTAATAGTAAAAAATAATGTATGCTTGCTCTAGCGATAATCATGGCTCATACTGTATATTATATGAAGCACGTCCAAGAATTTATTTTATGTTTTCAACGTAGTAATACAAAAATTGTTTTCCAAAAAACATGTTACGTATTTTTACAATACCCTGTAATCCACTAAAAGTTATGCCAATTGTTTTGTGAAATATTCATGTATAATAATCTACAAATCGTGATTTCTCCAATAACCGGAAATAAAACACGTCTATAATGAAAACCTTGATATCAAAAATGAGGCATTTTCGATGTTTAACACTCTGTATCTCGAAAATTATAAAATCTGGACTCTTTTTATCAGAACATCAAGTGCTACATCATACCAACATTTCCGATAATTTGACGGAAGTCCATTTTTCCATAAGAAAGGCCTGGTCCTTTAAATATCAAGATATATTAGAAAATAATCAAAAATTGCAGCTATTTTCAGTTCATTATTATTTAAAGTCGGTTCTTGTTTAAAAATAAATTATTGTACCTATGATAGGAAAAATTATTGCTTGCAGGAAAATAGAAGCCAACAGTCCATTACGCTTCGTATTGACAATTTTACGAAACTGAGTTTCTTTACAATAGACAAATTAGATTACACGCTAACAATTATGTACGAATCTTCTAGGTGAGACAGAGGTTTAATTACCTGAAATATTAGTTTAATGTTGCTGTTGCTGAATAATTACCAAACTTACGTATTCTCAGAGTCATATATCGATCGAGCCCTAGAGATAGAATTGAATTGCTTCCTGGTAGTGCATTCTCACGCCCCCTTACTGATCTGCATATCTCTAACCAAATAAAGTTAGTTTAGAGACACAACTGTTGATAATACTCGAGTAACTAGAAGCGAAAGCAGAAGGCTACGAGAATTATGCGAACCGACCTGAAGAGGGCAGATGTAACTCTGCCGAAACGTCGTCATTTTACCATCGATCCCGGCAGGGATCAGTTATCAACTACGCGGATGAATTCCCGGAAACCATCTAATATATATATATATATATATATATATATTTATATATACAGGGTGAGTTTTTTTTGATGATCAGTATGGGGATCTCGGAAACTAGCGGAGATAGAGCAATGGTTAATTTGGGAAAGATTTGCAGTTTTACTGGCCTAATTTAAAGACACTTTCGGATTTTTGTAAAAAGTCATGGCTTACTAGATATTTTGAAGAAACGAAATTCTGTCGATTTTGTTTTTGATTTTATAAAAAAGTGTAAATATCAAAATTGAAGGGAATTGTATCCCGAATATGACTGTCTCTTTTATTTTCACTTTTAACATAGGTAGCCATGATTTATTAATAACTATTCCAAAAAATATTGAACGATTTTTTTATTAGGTGTATCAGATATAACGAAAAAACTAAATAAGTAGGTACTTACTAAAAATTAAAAAATTAAAGTACATAATAATGGTTACAATTTATGTTCGAAAAGTCCACCATTGTTATTTAGACAAGAATTGTATCTTTTTAAGATTGACATTACCGCTTTCCTCACAGAGCGCCTATCAATTTCTTAAATTGCTTGTAATACCGCCTCCCTTAGGTCACCAACTGTCTCATACTTTCTTTTGTATACTTTGTTTTTTAGCGCACCCCATAAATAGAAGTCTATAACTGCCAAATCGGGAGACCAGGGCAAGGTCGTAGCCAGAAAATTTTTTCGGGGTGGGTTGGACAATATTTTTGGGGGGGGGGTTGGATAATTTTTTTGAATGGTGGTGGACTGATTGGCACTGCAAAATCTGTATTTGTATTCATATATATCCAGGATATATAAAAATGTATTAATATCAAATTTATTCTCATGAAAAAGATGATTATTTGGTTAAAATCGAATCTTGAAACCCCATATTCCAAAATTTCGGGTGGGGTTTGAACCCCCAGACTCCCCGCTGGCTACGGCCTTGGACCAGGATGGCCATTCGCGTGGGCCATTTCTTCCTATGCAAGGGTTTGGATAGATATTATCTAATTGTTGTCTTACTAATAACGAGTAATGAGCAGGTGCTCCATATAATATTTTCTTGTTATTAGGTCGTTCAAAATGATAAGATCTTGTTTATTTCAGATATTTTATTGATGACGTTTGGCCAGGTTTGGCATTTTTCAAATCTATTCTATAGAGTGAAGTGAAGTCTTATTTATAATGCATATGATTTTACATTTGAATCACTTGAGATAAAACTAAACTAAAAAAAGCTAATGTTATGTATACTTTGAGTGAAAGATAAAAGCTAATCCGTACTGACCTGTTTGTTCCTTCTTAACCGACTTCCAAAAAGGAGAGGTTCTCAATTCGTCGGCAACTTTTTTTTTAAATATGACCAGCAATTATTCAAAAACAGCTTGGGCAATTTTGATGATTTAAACTGCAGTATATTAAAGAACATTCCATAAAGGTACCATATAATTGTCTATAACATGAGATTTACGATTTTTCAGAAAATCAGAAAAAAATGTAAATAAGGGACTACATTTCAGCGAATTTCAATTAATCTTTAATGTTTTCTCTAAAACGGCTAAAGCAATTTGAATTTTATAAATGTTATTCGACAAAGATATGTTCCGGTTGAGTGTATTTTTCTATAACGTAAAACATACCATATTTTTGAAAATCGAAAAAATATTTGCAAAAAAACTGTAAACACCAATATAAATGTCAAATTTTCATCATAAATATCAAGTTTAAATGTCAAGATATGCCATGAAAGTATAACATACGGGGTGTTTATAATGGTTTTCATTTTGATTCATTTGTAGTCGGGTTCTTTTAGTTACGGGACTTATAGTCGCGTGAAACGGCAGAAAATTTTCCATTAGTTTATCAAAACGAAAATTGGTAATGCCTGCGATCTCTTATATATGGTGTACGGTTGTAGGTGTGTGCGTGCGTGCATGTGATATTAGGTGGTACATAAGCAGTTGCGTACATAGGATGGTTGAAATATATGGTGGGATTGACTTAGTTATACAGGGTAGTTAAAAAAATATTGTATTGGGTGCGGTATAAGTAGCGGCGTATACAAGGTGCTTGAAATAAGAGTGGAGCAAAACTAGTTATACAGAGTGGATATTATATAGAAGGCTTCAAAAAATGTTAGAAGTACTTGAATATACGAGATGGTTGAAATATAAAGTGAAGTATAATTACAGTTATACAGGGCTGTTAAAAAAGTTATATAGTGTGGGACATAAGTAGTTGCTTATATAAGGTGTTTGAATTAAGGGTGGAGTAAAATTATTGTTATCCAGGGTGTATCAAATTTGTTTTATAAACATAAGCAGTTAGGATATTTATTATAGGACTATAATTATAGGCATGGGTTCGAACAATTTTAGAAGCAGTTGCATATACCAGGTGGTTGAAATAAATGGTAGAGAAAAATTATGGTAATAAAATGTGGTTCAAAAATTTGAATTTTGTTATATAGGGTAGACCATGAGCAGTCGCAAAAATGAATACTAGACATAATGGGGAAGTAAAATCATAGGTATACAGGAATAATTTAAACAATAGATAAATTGAAACAGTCAATAAGGTGGAGAGATGTCTACTTATACAGGGTTGTTTTGTATTATAGTGGTACAGGATGGTTCAGAAAATGACAGACAAATAAGTTATATAAGGGTTACCAATACACAGAATGATATACAGTGTGGATGCATATAGAGTGAATTAGAGTTATACTTATAGAAAGTTGTCCAAATAACAAAACAAATAAAAAAGTTAAAAAATATTTGGAAACTATAGAAAAAATAATACAAATTAGAGAGGGAGAAAGAGAGTGGTAAGAATAAGCTAAAATAATCAATAGAATCGTACCTTAAAAAGGAGACATATCTGAAAATAGTGATTGAGTGCACACGGTTTCTGAACGTTTTTTATTTTAGGTCAGCTGAAGTCGTTTTTTTAATATAAATTATAATAGATTAGGAAGTCGTACCTAGAAGTGTCACATGAAATTCTGAGGATAACTCTTTCAAAATCTTCCAATTTGTATAAAACGGAGTCTAATGTGAACGATGAAATGTTTGAACTATTTGAAATATACAGACTTTCCAGCAATTTTGGTGTTTCTCCAAAAAAATCAGAAAAATACAACCCAAAGATGCAACGACTGTCTTTGAGAACAACTGGACACTTTGGTTTAATTATTTTCGGTTTTACCGTCATTGACATAAACCTACAGTTTTGTGTCTAGTCGGTGGAACAAGATAATTTCTAGAAACTTCCTTGATCTATTATTTGTTTGACAGCATCTTATTTGAAATTAGCTGCCAAACTTTTGTTTTAAAATGTTTAATTGAAGAAATCTGTAACACTAATATATTGCAGAACCTGTTATAACTATTATTTTAGTTTACTAAATATGTTGATCAATAATACGTTAGTTGGTACAACTAAAGTTACAAACATATTGTTGTGATTTTGTGGAAATAAACAACTGGGTTATGGAACTAGAAACAGCATTGTTTGTGTTTGTATTTCGATACAACCGGAGTCTATTCCATTAATACACCAAAAAATAAACAATATCTCGATTATATCAGATTTCGCAGTGGGATAAAGTTCTGAAATACTATGAGCCACCAACTTTGAGGCTCTCAGGAAAATTGTTGTTGCCACATGAAAAATCAGACAATTGCGCTTACATTTTTTATTGACCTTTCATTGAAATTCCTTAAATTGCTGATTTTGTACATTTATTATTGACACTTAATAATAGTTTTAATAAAAGAATATATATAAACAATTACTTCAAAAAATAGTTTAACTAAATGAAAATTCATATTTAATTATTAACAACTTATTAATTTGAGTTT